>CAUYOR010132243.1:0-22599 GCA_963573925.1 Callimico goeldii
ACCTCTACATCCTGGGCTCCAGGCTGGAGTGTAGTGGCGTGATCACAGCTCACAGCAACCTCTACATCCTGGGCTCCAGGCTGGAGTGTAGTGGCGTGATCACAGCTCACAGCAACCTCTACATCCTGGGCTCCAGTGATCCTCCCACCTCCGCCTCCTGAGTCGCTTGGACTACAAGCAAAATCACCATATCCAGCTAATTTTTTTTGATTTTATGTAGAGACGAGATTTTCCCCATATTGCCCAGGCTGGTCTCAAACTCCTGGGTTCAAGTGATCTGCCCACCTCAGCCTTCCAAAGTGCTGGGATTACAGGTGTGAGCCACCACATCCAGACCTCTATTTTCAAAGAATAGGTTCTACCTAGTATTTTCATAGTAAGTGTCCATATTAGTTTAAGAGATAAATGAAAATAATTTTTGAATCCTGTCCTTACAGACACCAGAGAAAGCCGGACAGAATGCACATTGTAGTATTCAATTTGTTCATTTGTCCTGTCACCTTGTAGAGAGTGATATATAGACTATTTTTTAATTTCTTCAATTAGGATAGTCCAACTGCAATAAGGTGGTATAAACATGCAATCTCAGGCTTAAATAGTAAAGACTAGTCAGCAGTCAATTATATACATAATTGTCACCAGGCTACAATTTTTACCTTACAGAAACAACAAACATAAAGCCATTTAATACTAGTAGATCCTATCATAAATCTCAAGGCATATGCCATCTTTTATATTAATTAGCTCTCTCTTTACCATAAGAAACAACTACAACAAAAGGCAATAGATTTTCTGAATAAAGCTCTTACATGAGGTATTATTTATGAAAATGATCAAATCCTTAACTCACATATATTCAGTGA
The DNA here is from genome assembly GCA_963573925.1 of Callimico goeldii. NCBI lineage: Eukaryota > Metazoa > Chordata > Mammalia > Primates > Cebidae > Callimico > Callimico goeldii. Next base: position 864 of record CAUYOR010132243.1, read on the forward strand.
ATGTAATTAACGGCATTATTTGTTAATTTATTGATTCAATAAATACTGCTAAGGTCTCAATTTTGTGTTCCCTAAAATTCATATGTTGAAATCCATACCACCAAGGTGACGATGTTAGGAGGTGAGGGCTTTGGGGTGATCAGGTTAAGAGGGTGGAACCCTCATGAATAGGATTAGTGCCCTTATTAGAAGAGACTCCAGGCCAGGCACAGCGGTTCACGCCTGTAATCCCAGCACTTTGAGAGGCCGAGATGGGTGGATCACATGAGATTAGGAGTTCGAGACCAGCCTGGCCAACTTGGCGCACGCCTGTAATCCCAGCTACTTGGGAGGCTGAGGCATGAGCATAGCTTGAGCCTGGGAGGCGGAGGTTACAGAGAGCTGAGATTGTGCCATTGCACTCTAGCCTGGGCAACAAAGCAAGACTGTCTCAAAAAAAAAAAAAAAAAAAAGTGAGAGAGAGAAACTCCAGAGAGGAGAGATCCCTCTCCTTTTTTGCCAAGTGGGGTAACAGAGAGAAGACGTCTGTTTATGAGGAAGTGGGCCCTCACAAACACTGAATCTGCTGATGCCTTGATCATGGACTTTCTAGCCTCCAGAACTGTGAAAAAATACATTTCTGATGTTTATATGCCACCCCACTTATGGGAGTTTATTATGGCAGCCCAAACTGAATAGGACAAACACTTGTAGAGCACCTATTACATGTGAGCACTATTGGGCACGAGAATAAACAAAACAGACCCTAACCTTAAAAAAAACAAAACTAACAGTCTCAGCCAGGAGGCCGGCCACCAAAATGCAAGATGCATGCAGCAGACACTGTGGGAAGACAGAAGAGGAGATCCTAGGTGTCTGGGCAGAGCTGTGTGGAGGAGAGAAAGTTCCCAGAGCTCTCCTGCAGGATGCCACACAGCCCAGGAAGGAGCCAGGAGCCTGGGGAAATTGCCCCCACGTCCCAGATCAGTGGTTCCAGCAACTGTCAACACAATAAAACCACAGAACTTGAAAGGGGAAAATGGGAAAATAAGCACAGAAGGACAGATGTGCACCAGGGTGAGGCGATCTCGACCTCTTTATTAGAGGAAAGACCAGCAACCCTGTGGCTGGGGCTGGTCAGAAAAGGAGGCCTTGTGAGAGGGGCTGCAATGAGGCAGATGGAGCCAAACCTCGACAGGTTGTGCTGCTGTGCTAACAAATTTAGTTTCCTCCCATAGCTGGTCAGGAGCCCAGTGAACCCTAAGCAAGCAACTGCACTGATCAGAAAGTAATTTCATAGCAACTACTCAGACAGCACAGAGAAGTGATGGAGAAGGAAGGGAAGAAGGGAAAGCCACCGAATGACTTGAGAGCAGAAAAGGTTTGAAAGTTTAAGGCAGCTATAACACATTTGGGGAGGACTGGGCATTCTCCTAACCAGGCAGCAATCCTGCCGAAAATTAAAATGAGTAGAGTGTCTGTTCACCAACAAAACATTAGAAAAAGGAAACAGCATAATCTTGAAATGAACGCTGTAGCCTTTTAAAATTTAAAATCAATGACCCCACAGAAAGTCATGCAAATATTTTTTGTTTCTAATTTTAGCAGAGAACAATGCTGTCAGTCTGGAGTAAGTGACAAAAATAAAAATAAGAAAGGGGAAATCTATCCTGATGGCTAGCCAGGGAGAAGTTGGAAGAAAAAGATAGAGAAGAGACAGAAGCAAATGGAAAGGGAGAGGGTATGGGAATGAGCACACAGAAAAACAGAGCTCCTGACTTTGTATGGTTAAAGCTGGAAATGTTTTGTTCACCAAATAGAGGAACCCATGCTTTTTCCAGATATAACCAGTACATTTGATAGGATGCACAGCCAAGAACTGTCTGCTCATGTTTGCACATGACCCTGGGGTGTTCCATGGACAAAGATTAGGGAGAGAAGGTGGCTCATGTGCCTCAGCTGGTTCAGTCATGGGCAGCATCAGAAATGAGAGTGAATGTGTGGGGGTAAGGGAGGAACAGGGCTTAGATGACGAAAAGTAAAAAAGAAAACTCCTAGTTGAGTTTCTAAAGCCAAGTGGAATTAAACAGGGTAAAGCACTGAGCGAAATTATACCAGGGCAAGTACACCTCCTGTCCTCTGTCTTTATCTGGAAACTAGAATGCTGGCTGCAAGTTCCTCTAGGGACAGGCAGGTTGCAGGTGAATTAAACCAGTCCATAAACTACATGCCAATGTCTGCACTGCCCCTGGGTAAAGGCCTCTCTCGCTTCCTCCTCCCAGTCTCCTGGAGGTTTCTAGCACCATTGCTACCCTTGTACTCTCTGTGAATCCACCCCTTCATTGCCTTACCCTCGTCACAGCTAGCAGGTAAAAGGCAAATGCTGCCTATTTCCAAGGCTGCAATGAAACAGTATACACCAGATGCATGTTAGCATTATGTATCTTCTATTTTATTTTGTTTTATTTACTTATTCATTTATTTTGAGACAGGATCTCACTCAGTTACCTGGGCTGGAGTACAGTGGCAGAGATCTCGGCTCACTGCAACCTCTGCCTCTCAAGCTCAAGCCGTCCTCCCACTTCTGCCTCTCAAATAGTTGAGACCACAGGTACATGCCACCATGCCCAGCTAATTTTTGCATTTTTAAAATAGAGATGGGGTATCACTATGTGGCCTAGGCTGGCCTTGAACTCCTAGTGTATCTTTTTAAAAGGCAACCATTTCTGCTTGCCTGCATAACTAGTTATCTAAGATGAAGTCTTGGACGTGTAAACAGAATTTTTTTCTTTTTGAGATGGAGTTTCAATCTTGTCGCCCAGGCTGGAGTGCAGTGGCATAATCTCGGCTCACTGCAACCTCTGCCTCCTGGGTTCAAGTGATTCTCCTGCCTCAGCCTTCAGAGTAGCTGGGACTACCACGCCCAGCTAATTTTTGTATTTTTAGTAGAGATGGGGTTTCACCATATTGGCCAAGATGTTCTCGATCTCCTGACCTTGTGATCTGCCCACCTTGGCCTCCCAAAGTGCTGGAATTACAGGTATGAGCCACGGCACCCAGCCTATAAACAGGATTTTTACAAGATTGTTCATTGCCCTCTTCACTTCAAACATCAGCCAGGGTAGATCTTTAGCTGTCTTGTCTCTGTTCAACCATTTAATCTCAATATGCCCAAAGATGTGGGCAAACAGGTCAGTTTACAAGCCAAGCATATGCTCTTCTGACTGGTTAGCAAAACGTCTCAGGTGCAGTATTTGGACTGTATATTTTCTACCCACCCTATCTACAGAAACTGAAAGTTTACAGATAGAAAAAAGAATTTTCACGTAAAGCTTATTCTTGCTGAATCTATTCAGGTATCTTCTATTTTGAACTTTAACTGCTACTTTTTCAAAATCTGATGACTGTTCTCAAGGCCTCAGTTTCCCTCTAGGACCTGGCTATCTGATGGATGCAAAGCAGTCAGAGAGCTACTGCTATGGTTTAAACAGGTGTCCCCTCCAAGTCTCATGGTGAAATTTAATCCCCAATGTGGGCATATTGAGAGGTGGGCATCATGACCCAGTGGTCATGATGGCTCTGCTCTCATGAATGAATTAATCCATCAACAGGTTATCAGAGGAGCGAGACTGGTGACTAAATAGGAAATGAGACCTAAGCTAGCTCCCTTGCCACGTGATAACCAGCATTGCCTCAGGACTCTGCAGAGAGTCCCCAGCAGCAAGAAAGCTCTCACCAGATGCACCCCCTTGACCTTGGACTCCTCAACAGTAAAAAATAAATTTCATTTCTCATATATTACTCAGTTTCAGAAATCCTGTTACAAGCAACAGAAAATGGACTAAGCCACTGCCATTCTGATCAGCCACCTGTACATGTGCATACCCAGATGACATAGGCAAGAACATTCAGACTATGGTAGATGTTTCCAAAGATGGCCCCCATCAAGTCCTCACCCCTCTGCATGCACATGGCCCCCTTCCATTTTGTTACCCCCTTCCCTGGAGTCTGAGCTGGTGCTATAACTGCTTTTAGCAATAGGATGCAGAAAAAAATACTGCTCTGAGAACTCTTCCATGTCCTTCTTCTTGGAACACTCACTCATAGAATGCTCTCTCTCAGAAGGCAGACACCATGTGAGAAGTCCAACTGGAGAGGCCACATGGAAAACAACTGAGGCCCAACAGCCCACACTAAATGCCAGTTATGGGCATTAGCCTTACTGGACGTTCCAGCCTAGTCAAGCCCCCAGGTGGCTTCAGAACCAACCAAGTTTATGTGAAACAGAAGAGCCTCACAACTGAACCCACTCAACCCACTAAGTTGTGAGCGATAATAACAGGTTGTTGTTTGAAGCCACTATACTTTTTTGTGGTTTGTTATGCTGCAACAGAAAAATGGAACACAGACCTCCCAAAATCACAAGTTCACACTGTGAATATATAAATGCTAGCAAAGCACCTACTATGTGCCTGCTCCCTTAATAAATATTTTCTCAGTAAAAGCTCAAAACAATGCTAAGATATTAGCTTTCTCATGGCAGAGAGATTACATAAGAGGCAGAACTGAAACTCAGGGCAAGCTTCCTGGCCCTAATTGATGTGTTTGTCTCGCTGCATCTAAGAAGCTGGGACAAGTGACTCTGCAGGGTCAGCTCTCAGCTCTCTGAACATTTATCTGCTTTGGGGACCAGTATTACCATGTGTGTTTTTAGGATCATGTTCCTCTACCATCTAGCCATTAATGCCCAAGCAATGGAGAACATTTTATGCAGTATCCTAACAAAAATTAGGAAGTCGTCATTAGATTCCCTCTAATCAAATGTATAAGGCAGTACAGAAACATAATAAAAGCCTAGCTAAGCCTCTTGGTAGATTCATGCATCAGATAAGATGATGGATTATACAAACTCTAAAGTCCTTTTTCTGCCAGCAATCAATGACCTGCCAAGCACTGTGAAAAATTCCTCACGTGCATGATCTCATGTAACCTTCTCAATAAGCCTATACTTACAGAGCAGAAACTGTTTTCTTTTTTAATTTTTTTAAATGGGGTCTTGCTCTATTACCCTGCTTGGTGCGTAGTGTGCAAACATAGCTAACTTTAACCTCAAACTCCTATACTCAGGCCATCCTCCCACTTCAGCCTCCTGAGCACCTGGAACTACACGCACACACCACCCTGCACAGTTAATTTATGTATTTTTAGAGATAGGGTCTCACTATGTTACCCAGGCTGGTCTCAAACTCCTGGCCACAAGTCATCTTCCTGCCTCAGCCTCCCACTTAGCTGGAATTACAGGCATGACTTTGCCCAGCAGTAACTGCTTTTATCTCCATCTTCTAGATGAGAAAACTAAGGCTTAGAGAACCAAGAACACAGAAATAGTAAGTGGCAGAGCCAAGATTAAACACCATATGTCTCCCACATCCATAGTCTAAGTTTTGTCATAAAATATACATTTCCATTCCTTCACTAGAAAGACATAATTTGTGGATTTATTTGGATTATACACATTCCAAGAAATTGTCCCAATTCCCCACGAGTCATCCCAGCTGCTCCACAGGTCATGAGGTGTGCAAGAATCTATCTGGTACAGCCTAAAACCACGGAAGCTGCAGGTAAATCCAGAACCCAAGCCAACTTCCACTTCCCACGCTGGGGAGAAGTTAGGACTGACTGTATGTATAAACGCTACACCTGTAAATCTGCGCCAACTACAGAATAAACTTCTGAATTGCAGCTCTAGTTTCTCTTTCAGAACAAGGCCAAGCAATAACTCTGTAGAGAAATGCCCACCCACAAGGATGACCTCTGCAAATACTTCATAATTTAAAAATCAAAGTAGCTGGGCACCGCTGGTCCCACAGCCAAGTAGGCCAAGGCTGTGGCCCTGCGAGTTCTACACTTTCATGCTTGCTTTATCTGAATTCACTCAGGGTCACGAATAGAGGGGGTAGGTTATCTGAAGTTCTGACGTAGTCCCTTCATTACCAGACATGCCAGCCAACAACTGGGCTTTAGGGTACTGAATACAAGGACATCTGGCTCAACAAACCGAACAAGTCAGAATTTGTGGTTAGGAAGAGGGGTCATTAAAGGATTTACACAGCAAAGAGCATGTCACTGTGACCTCCAAATTTAAGGTAACATTTCAGAAAAGGTTTCATATTAGATCAACATAAGACTGATTTAAATCTATAATAAACTTCATTTCTGCATCTTATATCTTAATGCTAAAATGTAGTCTGCAAAACACAGGATGCTAAACTATATACCCTAGAAATATTTACAGATAGGAATTACTTCCAGAAAGAGTATGAACTAGTAAGTGTATTACAGGAAAATTAATTTTTTATAACTTTTTTCTTACAAAAAGCAGAGTTTTTATACCGTATCCTAATAAAAATTAGGAAGTAGTCATTAGATTTCCACTGTCACATTTACAAGGCAATATAGAAACATAATAAAAGTACATCTAAAAGCCACTTGGTAGATTTATGTATTAGAAAAAGTCATAAATTATATGAGCTTTAAAGTTCTGTTTCATATGTACATATATTTGTATAAGAAACTAGATCACAAAGGACAAGTGTATCACTATAATAAATCTTTCAAAAATATTTTGACTTTCCACATTGAAAGATTTAAGTTTTAGGCAATAGGTAGACAAAGTAAGTAGTGATTCGTATTTATTTCAAAGTCAGAGTCTTATTTATTTCAAAGTGATTCTTATTTATTTCAAATAAGTAGTGATTCTTATTTATTTCAAAGTCCACAATTCATAAGTGCTTAACCCATGGGAAAGAGGGAAGGAAGACAACATAAAGGAGGGAAGGGACAAAGAAAGAAAGAAGAAAGAATAGAAAAGAAGGAAGGAGAAAGAAGGGAGGAAGAAGGAAGGAAGAGAAGAGGGAAAGAAGGAAAATCCACCCACTGCTGGGCTGTGATAAATGACAATAAATGACAAAACCTTGAAAGCTGCAATCTGCAATTCACTGATCAGTTCAGTATTCAAAAGGTAAGAAGCAAAACTTGAGTTCAGCTGTCATGAAAACCAAGAAATGTAAATGAAACAGAAAGGAAAAAAAAAATGTCATGAGAAAAGAAAGAATATCGGGGACAGTTAAAAATAGGAGGAAGATCTAACTGCCTTTTTTGCAGAAATTAACAAGCCTAAAATGCATATGGAAATACGAGGGAATCAAAATAGCCTAAACAGTCTTGAAAAAGAACAAAGCTGGAAGATTCGCACTTCCTGATTTCACAACTTAATACAAAGCAAAAGTAATCAAGACTATGCAGTACTAGCGTAAGGACAAGCATAGATCGACGGAATCAAGTGGAGAGTATGGGAATAAACTCAAACATTTATGGACAATTGATTTTTTTCACAAGGGTGCTAAGAAAATCTAATGGCAAAAGAATGGTGTTTTCAACAAATGATGCTGAGACAATTAGATATCCACATGTAAAAGAATGAAGCTGGCCCCTACCTCACATGATAGATAAAAATTAACTCAAAATGAAGCAATGACCTAACTGTAAGAGGAAAACTATCTAACTCTTAGAAGAAAACATAGGTATAAATCTCTGTGACATTGAATTGGGCAACAGTTTCCTACGTAGGACAATGAAAGTACAAACAACAGAAGAAAAAACAGATAAATATGGACTTCATCCAAATTAAAACATTTTGTCCTTCAAAAGACATTATCAAGAAAATGAAAAACAATCCACAAGATGATAGAAAATATTTGCGAATCATATATTTGACAAGAGGCTTGTATCCAGAATAGGTACAGACGATTACAACTCAGGAATAAAACGACAAATTTAAAAATAAGCAAAGAATCTGAATGGACAGCTCTCCAAAGAAGATATACAAATGGCCAATAAACACATGAACAGATGTCAACATCACTAGACATTAAGGAAATGCAAATAAAAACCACAGTAAGGTACCACTTCACACCCACTAGGATGGCTTAATAAAAGACAAGATAATAACAAGCATTGGTGAAGATGTGGAGAAACTGGGACCTTCAGTCATTGTTGGTGGTACTGCAAAATGGTACAGCCACTTTAGAAAATGGCTTGGTGGCCGTGCATGGTAGCTCATGCCTGTAATCCCAGCACTTTGAGAGGCTGAGGTGGGCATATCACTTGACGCCAGGGGTTTGAGACCAGCCTAGACAACTTGGTAAAACCCCATCTCTACTAAAAATTCAAGAGTAGCCAGGCATGGTGGCAGGCGCCTATAATCCCCATCTACTTGGGAGGCTAAAGCAGGAGAATCACTTGAACCAGGGAGACAGAGGTTGCAGTGAGCCAAGATCGTGCCACTGCACTCCAGCCTGGGTGACAGAATGAAACTCCGTGTCAAAAAAAAAAAAAAAAGGTTTGGTAGTCCCTCAAAAAGTTAAGCATTGAATTACCATATGACCCAGCAATTCCACTTCTAGATATATACTTAAGCAAGCTGAAATCATGTCCACCCAAAAACTTGACATGGATGTTCATACTTTATTCATGATAGTTAAAAAGTGGAAACAATCCAAAGGTCTATCAGCTGATAAATGGATAAACAAAATATGTTCAAGCACCATACAATGGGATAGTATTCAGCCAGAAGAATGAATGAAGTACAGATCCCTGCTACAACATGGATGAAGCATGAAAGCATTATACTGAGTGAAAGAAGCCAGGCACAAAATACCACATATTGCCTGATTCCACTTCTAAGAAATATCTAGAATAGGCAAATTCACGGAGACAGCAGATTAGTAGTTGCCAAGGGCTGGCTGAAGGGAGACATGGGAAGTAACAGCAAATGGGTACAGGGTTTATTTTTGAGGTACTACAAATGTTTTGGAATTAGATATTGTAATGGTGGCACACTTTGTGAATCCACTGAAAACCACCAAATTGTATACAGTCCTTTAAAATGGTGACTTTTATGGTATATATATTATTTCTCTATTAAAAAAAATTTAAAAGAAGAAGAAAAGAAGAGAGAATTTAAAATAAGTTTAAAAACACAGAAGTGGGTTGGGGGCAAAAATAAATAGAAAAACAAATAGTGAGGAGACGGAAGAGGGAAGCCCACTAGCACTGAGTATCCTACGGCAGGGTCCATGTCACATTCACTTTCTAGCCCTAATGTCTGGCACACGAGGCCAACCCCACCAAAGTGCACTGAGGGAAGAGAAGAAGGGAAGAAGGAAGGAAGGGAGTAAGAGAAGGAGGAAGAGAGGAAGGGAAAAATAGACAGAGGGAGGAAGGAAGGAAAAAGTGAAGTTTAAAATAGACAGCTGCTCTACACATCGGTAACTCCTATGTTACACTAAAGGTGACTAAATGACCGCTACTAAGTTTGCCTCTTCCTGCCCCATGTGGGGGCACCTCTCCCCTAAGGGATGAACTGAGGCATATGGTAAAAGGGGACATTAAGCCCCTTTCACAAATTATATTACAGTACAATACAATACATACAGAACGGTGCAATATTTATAATAGCAATTCTAAGCATAGTAGAAAAGATTAGATTATCTTCAGTATAATCCTTAAAAGCAAGGGAAAATATTTTACATATAAATAGCATATATTTCAGACCACACTATGACCAAATACTACATGTTATTTAAAGAAATGTTAACTTTATAAATTTCACTTAGCCCACAAATTGTTTCCTCTCATCAATCATGGTACATTCCAATACAGACATACTACTTTTCCTATATCACAAAACAAAATAAATTCAAGATGGAGGTAAGAGTCAAGTATAAAAATAACATCTATTAAACTTTATAGAAGAAAATACAGGCCAGGCGCACAGCTCACACCTGTAATCCCAGCACTTTGGGAGGCTGAAGCAGGATAGCCAAACCCAGGAATTTGAGGCCGAAGTGAGCTATGAAACGACCACTGTACTCCAGCCTGGGCAACACAGCGAGACTGTGTCTCTCAAAATAATAAAATAAAATAAAATACAAATGAATACTTCTCAGATATATGTATGAAGCAAGAATCTGCACTTTAGGTGCAGATTTTTAGATTTAATTTTTATGAGAATTAATTGACAGATTTTTAAATTAGTCAAAACTATCCCTTTAAAGGGATATAAACAAAATATAAAACATAAACATTTATGACTATAAACATAAAACTAAGGAAATAATAAAATTTTAAAAACAAAGGGTTAATGTTTATAATATGTGTACAATTCCTTATTATATTAAAGGAACCTAAAGCACATTTCTGGTTTTAAACACTAGATGCCATTTAATGTGATGTTAGGAACTAGAGAGTAGAACCAATTTCTGTATGAAAGTACAAGTATGGAGAGTAGAGCAGATGCTGAACCTACAGCTCGAGGTCTGGGCTACACATATGTATTAGGGAGTTATCTGATAACCAGAAGGGCATTTTCTTCATTTCACATGAACCAAAGGAATGAAACCTAGCTGATTTCCCCCTACTGCAAATAGAAAACTTACTACCCTCATCTCATTATTATTATCAGCATTATTATTACTGTCATCAAAAACCATTCAGTACTGAGATAGGAGGCAGGACTTGACTCCAGAGGTGGGGCTTGGACACTGGACCAGATTGAGGATTGGCTAAAACAGAGCCAGAGCAGAAGCAGCTTTCAACAACAAAATGACATGCCCACCAGTGTGCCACATCAATTTATTGTTGCCATGGCAATACCAGGGAGTTACCGCCCCTTTCTATGGCAATGACCTAGTGACCCAAAGTTACTACCCCTTCCCTAGAAATTCCTGCATAAACTACCCCTTAATCTGCATGCAATTAAAAGGAGGTATAAATATGACTGCAAAGCTCCCCTGAGCTACTATTCTTTGCCTACTGAGTAGCCTTGCCCTGAAGAAGCAGTCATAGAGCTGTAACACTGCCTCTTCAATAAAGCTGTTTTATTCTACCTCTGATTTGTCCTTGAATTCTTTCCTGGGCTAAGCGCCACTTTGGGTCTCACCTACCCTGCAGCAGCTCCATCTCAACAACCCGATATTTTAAAATATGTTCTTTTTGGAAAACTCGTGTTTCCAACCTGAGAGCTGATTGTCAAAACAGATTTTCAAAATATTTGGCTTTATAATGCTCTCTCTTTTTATTTTTTTATTTTTTGAGACAGAATCCTGCTCTGTCACTCAGGCTGGAGTAGTGGCATGATCTCAGCTCCTGCAACCTCTGCTTCCCAGGCTCAAGTGATTCTCCTGCCTCAGCCTCCCAAGTACCTGGGGCTAAATGCCTGGGCACCACCACACCCAGCTAATTTTTGTATTTTTTAGTAGAAAAGGGGGGTTTCACCATGTTGGCCAGGCTGGTTTCAAACTCCTGACCTCAGGTGATCTGCCCACCTCGGCCTCCCAAAGTGCTGGGATAACAGGCACGAGCCACCATGCTCAGCCTGTGGTCTCACATTATTTTAATAAAGAGAGAGAAAGACCTTAATTACTAGTAAAGTAATTCTCTAGTATATTGAGTATATGAAATGTTTGTATGCCATGTGTTCCTTCCTACCCTACTGTGGTAAGCATGGCACAGAAAACCCTATAGAAGGTATCAACAGAAACAGCAGTCAATACCATACACCTCTCTGTATACAGATAAGGCGGAAGGGAGTTCATTCCAAGATGTGCCAGTAAACACAATAGTACCTATTAAGAAAAGGACGGTTGGGGGCAGTGGGGGGGCTTCTTTTTGGAATGGATGAACAGACAATGAAAATGAATGAATGCACACACAGTAGTGAGACTATGCAGGTGAATCCAGGGTTTATTTCAGTAATCTACTAACAGCAGCCCTCCACTGAGATGGGGTTAGGAAGCTAAAGATGAAGAAAACCAAAAAAACAAGCAGAGTTTTGAAAAAAAAGTTAAGTGTTTCCACTATATAAGTTTACAAAATAAGGTGGCAAACTGAGCAAAAAATATCTCATTTTAAAAATGAATCATGTTCACTGTTATGCAGCCAGCATTATGAGCAATTAAGTGTTTCAAGAGGTTGAGAAAACAAGAAAGGCATTTTGGGTTCCTGTTCTTATTCTTGAGCTTCCAAAAGCCTGTGAAATCTGGCCACTGGGGACAGATGTATGGAAGACTTTTCTGGCCTGAGAGATGGGCACGTTCCCTTCCTAAAGAAGTCCTACGCTTCTGTAAACTGAGTTCAAACCAGTCAAGAATTCTCAACTTAAGCTGTATCACTGTGAATTCTAATTTATCTAAGTTAGAGATTCTCAGAAGGAAAAACAACTCTATTTTCAGCCAATTAAAATTAGCCAGAAAACAAGTACATTTACAAAGGGTCATGCTCCAGAAGTTGTTCCTGTAAGACAGTGGTTGGGAATTTGCCTTCCACGTTCCCATGGAAACCCTGTTTAACATCTGAGCCCACAAAGGCCAGCTGACCTCATCCCATCTGAGGCATGAATACCAGCAGGACCAGGCCACGTGCCTTACCTTGGAAGTAGCCTGCACCGCTTCCAGAGACTGCCTTCTCTTTCTGCTTTCCTCACGAACACATTTCTTTAAATAACACTCCCTGTTATATGCCTTCTGTTGTTCTCCAGAAATCAGTCAAGTCACTGTACCTGACATCTACAGCCACCTGCTTTCCTGAAACTACTCTGGCAAAGTTATCAGGGGTTTCCTAATGTCCAAGTCCAGTTATTTCTCTGAAACTTTCAACTTCACTGACCTTTGGGCAAACCCTCTTTGTATCACTTTTAGAGCTAATACCTTCTCTCTCTCCCTGTCTGAACTTTCTCCCATCTGTAGTACCACCTTACATCTTCCCTTTCTCATTAGATGATGCCTTCCTCTGCCCATCTTTTTTTTTTCTGTTTTGTTTGTTTGTTTGTTTTTTGAAACAGAGTCTGGCTGTTTCACACAGGCTGCAGTGCGGTGGCGCAATCTCAGCTCACTGCAGCCTCTGCCTCCCAGGTTCAAGTGATTCTCATGCCTCAGTCTCCCAAGTAACTGGGACCACAGGCGCATGACACCACACTCAGCTAACTTTTCTATTTTTAGTAGAGATGGAGTTTTGCCATGTTGGCCAGGCTGGTCTCAAACGCCTGACCTCAGGTGATCTACCTGCCTCAGCCTCCCAAAGTGCTGGGATTACATTACAGGCATAAGCCACCGTGCCCAGCCACCCATCTTGAAATGCCAGGGTTTCCTTAGTTCTATCACAGGCCCTCTCTTTATTCTACCTCTTCCTTATGGAAAGACTCATTTATTTCCATGATTTATTATAAAATACCTGGCACATATTAAGTGCTCAATAAATGTTAGCTTTCACCATTTTCCTTCAAAACCCAGTTCAAACGTCATCTCCTGTCCAATGTCTTAGCCAACCTCCTCCACCACTTCCTTCTCCCCCAAAAGAATCCTCAATGATTTGTGTTCTCAAAGGACCGTACATAAACCTCTAATATAACAATTAGCACCAGCCTAGGCAACATGGTAAAACCTCATCTCTACAAAAAAAGAATTAAAAAATTAGCCAGCATGGTGGCACACACCTGTGGTCCCAGCTACTCAGAAGGCTGAAGTGGGAGGATCACCTGAGCCCAAGGAGGTTAAGGTTGCACTGAGCTGTGACTGCACCACTGCACTCCAGCCTGGATGACAGAGTGAGACTCAGTTTCATTTTTTTTAAAACAACAACAACAAACAATTCACACAATATATATATATATAACATGTTCATAGGCCGATCTATCTTACCAGACTGTGAGCCCCTCCAGGAAAGGGACGACCTCATTGATTTATATTCTATAAACATCATTAAGTGTCATCTACAGGTCACACACTCATACAGAAGACCCGGGGGATGTCAAGAACCTAAAATGTGATCTTAACTCACACTTAAGCAGAAAAAGCCGACATCAAAACCAATAACCAAAACACCACTGGGGGAAAAGTGTGATATTCATTCAATCAATCAATCTGTATCAAGTGTCAAGCACTCTTTTAGGTACTAGAAATGCAGGGTTAACAAGACAGAAAAAGAGACATGGAACTTATATTATAATAATTCTTTAAAGGACCAGAAACTGGCCAGGCGTGGTGGTTCATGACTGTAATCCCAGTACTTTGAGAGGCCAAGGTGGGCAGATCATGAGGTCAGGAGATTGAGACCATTCTGGCCAACATGGTGAAACCCTGTCTCTACTAAAATACAAAAGGGTGTGGTGACATGTGCCTGTGGTCCCAGCTACTTGAGAGGCTGAGGCAGGTGAATCACTTGAACCCAGATGGCAAAGGTTGCAGTGAGCTGAGATTGCCCCACTGCACTCCAGCCCGGTGACACAGCAAGACTCCATCACAAAAAAAAAAGGACCAGAAACTGCTGCTTGTCAGATCTCTCTAACGAAAGATTTTTCATTATTGTGTAAATTGGACTTGACTTTTTCCATTGTTCCTTCTTAGTCATATCACATATGATGCAAGCTCTATGGAGCAACAGCTTTTTTTAAATATCTCCCAAAGAATCAAGCATGATTTGAATACTGAATCCTTAAAGCAAATCAGAATTTATTTAACAGCCTTCAGAGACCATTTCAAGAGGGAATAGATAGGAGCTGCTAACAGAAATATGTGGTAAAAAAAAAAAATTCAGATCTTAAAGAGAAAATAAAAATAGAAGGTTAAGTAGTTCCGTGATTTTTCGTACCTTAAAAGAAAATGAACACTAAGGTCAAGCTTATAAGTATGCACTGGATTCAGGAAGAAATTTCCCTGGTGACCACAGATTAGGTCTAGATCATGGCTCAAAAGTTGGGTAATACTTTCTGCTGTGGCTAAATGGAACAATGACAAGTCTTGAAAAAGTAATTCTCATCAACTAAATATTGAATCATCAGAAGCTTGTAACCTAGTCCAGGTCTCAAATTAAGCTTTCAGCATGTAGACCAGGTAACTGAAAACTGAAAGCAGATGAGGGTCTTGAATTCTCCTATCACAGCCTTTTTCTTCTTCTATGCTCTCTGAAAACCTCAAATTTAATGTGGCATATCCTCTGGCACAGAACGCTCCTTATTAACTCCCCTGATAATGCTCCTAACTCCCCTGATAATAAACCAAGGAGAATAACCCAAAGAACATACAGTCTGAAAACAGAAAGATCATGATTGCTTGATCATCCACCTCTGCAAACTTAGGCAATGTGTCTAACGATGTTTTTAGAGAAACACACAAACCCATTAAATAGTTGTGGCCTGGGAAAATTAAGGCATGACAATATACAAATACCACAGTGCAATTTTGCTTGAAAATTCTCAAGCAATGTCACAACACAGAGCTTTTGTGTGTACAATGTGTTCCCTTCTGGGATCACTTGAAGATGAGATCTGGACCTTCTTGGGTTACTTCAAATTAGAAATTAACTTGCAGCCTGCAAACAGGTAATAAGAAGATCCAATCCAGAATAATCAAGAGATTATCCATCAAGAAGAATGTTCATTATCTATTTAACATGATAAAAACCTATTCTTTAATAAAACCTAAGGAGAGAGTCTAAGTGAGTTCTCTGAAGCTTGGAAATTGTGAAGCTGTTCTTTCTCATTACTTACTTATTTATATTTCACCCTGCAGTGTAAATGTCTCTCCAGGCAAACTAAGGAGATACATCAACATCTTAATTTTAGTTCCAAGTGTATACATAATTCGGCTAAAGTAGAAGAGTGTGACTTGTATACTTTTAGGGTTTTTGGGTTGTGTTTTATTTTCTATTTTTTTGAGACAGGGCATTGCTGTCACCCATGCTGGAGTGCAGTCATACAATTACAGCTCACTGCAGCCTCTGGCTCAAGCGATCATCCCACCTCAGCCTCCTGAGTACCTGGGACTTCAGGTGTGTACCACCATGACCAACTAATTTTTGTATTTTTTGTAGAGATGAGGTCTCACCATGTTGCCCAGTCTGGTCCTGAAGTCTTGAGCTCAATGGATCCATCAGTCTCTGCCTCCCGAAGTGCTGGGATTATGGGCATGAGCCACTGCACCCAGCTGCTATTAAGGTTTAACCTTCTCAAAGATTTTACAAATGGGCACCAAACAAGCCATAGGTGAGGACATTATAAATTTAACCTTAATACTCCTGGAAGTTTACTTAAGCTCAAATCTCAAAGACCGACAAATTCTTTAGCTTGCAGTTATCTGCCTTTGCCTGCCCTCTGTTGCTTCAAACACAGTCAAGAACCAAAGGATTCTATCTGAACTTCTAAACTTCCCATAACCCCAGGTAAGGCATTCCCTAACCCTGTCACTAATGAACACTGCTAATGTTTAAACATTAGCAACTTTTAAAAGCTCCTGCAATTCACCTCTTTTTTTGTAAACAGAGTCTCACTCTGTTGCCCAGGACTTATATGATCCTCCCACCTCAGCCTCCTGAGTAGCTGGGACCACAGGGGTGAACCACTATACCCAGCTAAGTTTTAAAATTTTTGTGTAGAGACACAGTCTCCCTATGTTGTCCAGTCTGGTCTCGAATTCCTGGGCTCATGTGATCCTCTCGCCTCCACCTCCCAAAGTGCTGGAATTACAGACATAAGCCACTGTACCCAGCCTGCCTTCTTAATTTGTATGTCTTTGCATCTTAGATTTCTTCAAAAGGATGTTAAAACATGAACTTTGTAAGCACACTATGTTCCTAAGCAAGAAGTTTTGTCACTTGTAACTTGATCTGACATAAATTAATCAAAATTAACACTGATGCGACAAATGTGCCCTTTATTTGAATATATGCTGAATGGATGAGTAAGCACTAACACAATGGTCCTATAAGTTAAATGGTAATCAAGTCACAATCGTAAGTGACTGCAAAAATTTCTTAATGCTTTCAGACTTTGGAAACGAACGCAAATCTGCAAAATGATATTCTAATCACCGCAACAGGATCAGCCCTTGGGTAACCCATTCATATGTCATATTTAATGGCTAAATGAATTGTCTACTGATTTTATAAGGGAAAGAAGAGTCTGGAACTCTGTTAACCGTAGGATAGTATTTCCTTTTCAATTTTATTTCATATTTACCAACTGCCAAGGTAAATCTGAATTCAAGCATATTCAAGCACATAAAATATTGGCAATACTGAGTTGTTGAGCAAGAAAAGTCAAGCCAACTATTCTTGTCATAACTCACGTGCAAGCTACAACCATATTCTCTTTCACTAGGTCAAGCCAAGCAACTTGTGCCCCAACCTGCTTTGCAATAATATACACATGCTAAGAGATATATCAGGTTTTAAAACCAGACTCCAGACTCCTCTAGAGTATCTACAAATCTTTTCTTACTCTATGTATACAGTAAACACTGGGTCAGCATATCTGGGAAACTGACTAGGAGGTATTCGGTTGTTTTATTTTTTGAGACAGGGTCTCCGTTTTCCCAGGCTAAAGTGCAGTGGTGCAATTGCGGCTCACTGCAGCCTCAAACTGAGGAGTTATTTTTGAAAAATTAAATCCTACTGTCTGGATTTGAAACTCGAATTTTCACTGGATCAACCAAAGCTAGTTTACCTAGACCAATATCCTAAAAATCTAGGCGATGTCATGACAGAACTACCGCACATCAACTATATGTGACTCAAAAACAATCAGAAATATTACATAAATTAAAGAAATATTATATAAAGCATACATTCATTAATGTTACTTAGAACCTTCAGAGGTAGCCCAGATTTCTGCCTTAGTCATGTTTTATGTATATCATAATATAGTGGAAGCATTGACAATGCATCCACTACATCTGCCTTTATTATCTAAAGGAACCTGGTTCGTTTATTTGATATTCTTATTCTGGCCCAGCCATTCAAGAGCTTGGCATTCAGGTTGACAATTTTCTGTCAGCCAAGAACCAAACACTCAACATATCATCAAGTAAGCAACACAATTTTATTATGTAACACAGGCCAGAAAAATACTAAATTGAAATTATACTGTTGGCACATTTTAACTATCTAAAACAACCTAGATTTTTTCACAAGCTGAAAAGATTAATACAGCGGACTTCAAATTCCACTACTAGAAAAATAATATATTTTTAAAAAGGTTCTAAATCTCAGGCAATAACTCTACTTGTTTCCATAAGAGTCAATATAAAAAAATTCTTCTTAATTAAAGAATCTTAATACCCCTCTTGGAAGAAAAATTTAATAATATTTTATCTATGAGATCTGAAAGGTTTTTAATAAAACCTTGGAATTTATCTAAGTAATTTTCATTATGATAATGATTTCATTAAAAAAATTAACTGTGGGGGGCATCTAATGCATAGTATACTATTGCATAAGATTTTTATTTTCGATACATTTTCACCTTTTTTATAGCAGTAATAAACTGTTCTCAAGAGTACAGTTCAGTGAAATGATCTACATTATAAAGTCCTTAAAATATTCCCTTGGATTTTTTTACTTACTCATTACTTTTTCACGATATAATCCCACATGTTGTAGGCTCCCAACAATTATTTATTGTTGAATTAATTTATTGAATTGCTGAATTCAACTGGTAGACTGTAAAATCATAAAAGGCAGAAATTACACCTTTTAAACCTAATTTTATATAGATGTTAAGCAGCCAAAAAAAAAATCTGCTGATGTGATGCCTATAATCATGGTATTAATAATAATTTCAATGTTTCCAAATAGAAAACGTATTTCAGTGAGACAGGAGAACATAAGTTATAAGTGAATAGATTCTGGAGTCTGACAGACTTGGGTTCAAATTGGACTCTGACCCTCCGTAGCTATGTGACACTGAGACCACTGCTGACAATAGTTTCAGGGGCTCAGTTTCCCCAAACAAAAAAACTGATCAACTGATGCTGTCTGTCTCATGAAGTTGTTTTAAAAATTAAATAGAGCAGGCAAAGGGGCTTACGCCTGTAATGCCAAGGCAGCACTTTGGGAGGCAGATATGGGAGTATCACTTGACCTCAGGAGTTCGAGATCAGCCTAGGTAACATGGTGAGATGATGTCTCTACAAAAAATAAAAATAAGGCTGGGCATGGCAGCTCACACCTGTAATCCCAGCACTTTGGGAGGCCAAGGTGGGCAGATCCCTGGAGGCTAGGAATTCGAGACCAGCCTGGTCAACATAGCGAAACCCTTTCTCTACTAAAACTACAAAAAATTACCAGGGGATGGTAACCTGGGAGGCAGAGATTGCAGTAAACCAAGATCACACCACTGCACTCCAATCTGGAATCTGTCTCAAATAAATAAATAAATAATAAAAGATAAAAATAACAACATAAAAAATGAGCCCAGTGTGCTGGTGCATGCCTGTAGTCCCAGCTACTCGGGAGGCTGAGGCAGGAGGATCACTTGATCCTGGGAGATCAAGACTGCAGTGAGCCATGATCATGCAACTGCACTTTAGTCTGGGCAACAGAGTGAGACCCTGTCTCAAAAACAAAAAGGAAAAAGCATTAAATAAAGTCACACATATAGAGTGATTAGCACATACACCTAGCGCATAGTAATGCATGCTGTTTGTGTATGTCTTGCTTTAATTTATAAGACCAGAGTGTCATATAGGCAGCTGGTCAGTTTGTGTAATCTTACAGCAGTGTGCTAGCCCTCTAAAATATATAAACTTTTTCCTCCATAAAATAGGCTTATTTGGAGCAGTCTAAACTGAGGGTCCCATATTAACAATGATAATCTCCTAAAATAAGAAGGAAGTTGGGTTTCCAGACACTGCAGGCATCCCACTGGCATATTCCTGGCTTGGTTATGGCCATATGGCTTGTATCTCTTCTCACATCCAAAACCTAGGAGACTGACAGACATCCTATTGTCAATTTGTACATGTTCCCTGACCTAAAATGGCCATGACTAGAAACCCTGGTTAAAGCAAGGTATTCTGGGATCCTCTCAGAGCGAACAGCTTCAGATGGCAGAGTAGCAGAGACAGCAATAGGTCCTTTGAGTCAGGTTGAGTTCAGAGCACTTGGAGAGACAGGCATAGAGCCTGCTGAGAATGACCAACCTTCTGCAGGGAAGAGTTGTCAAAGACTTGTGAGTATCCTTTCAGTGGAGGGCTGGGCTTAGTGCAGCACTCCTTCTGGGAATTACCTTATTTTAAAGGGGTGTATACCTTTGATTGTCCTCCTAGTGATCTGGCCATTTTACAATGCTGTCAGGGTAAATATTACCTTGTGCAAACTGATAGTAAAGCAAGTATTTCTTGTCCACAGCAATACAAATGAATATGGTTTGGTAGAGGTACAATTGATTTCCACCCTTCAGAATAGATGGCTCCAACATTTATACTTATAGAGTTGCCTTACATAGTATCAGCTAACTTCGCATCTATTAGCAAGTTCATTTCACCATTCCTGATTTTGTATGTGTGTATGTAATATTTGCTCTTTGAACTCTCCTTTCAACCAGTTTTAATATCTTTCTGGTTTTTCTCATTAAATACTAAATTAGTTCAATATTTGGCATATGTTAATATTTGAAGAGAGTCATTATTTTAGATTTTTGTAACTTATAGCCTAGAATATTGCAACATGGTGCTTCCCATGAAGAATGCATTTTCCCAGGAAGGGAAATTGATGAGGTAGAAAGGAGATTTTAGTTTTGCCCAGAATGATTTATTCTTCTAAAAAACAAAGAGAAGTAAAACAAGTATGTCAAAATGTTTAACTGCTATTAGCTATTTTAATTAGTAGTATGCAGATGCATAAGTGTCTGTTAAAGTATTTTATGACTAAAATACTTTGACTAAAGTGTTTCATAAATTTTTTAATGTTTTTCCCATGCAAATAGATACATGTTATAAACCTTTTTACAGCTTTTCAGAAATAACAAAAAAAGAAAAGAAAAGAAGAAAAGGAAAAAAAAGAAGTAGTAAAAAAAACATGTTATAAACCTTTATATTCCTGAAGATGTATGCCTTCTTCCGCTTAGTTCTTCAATACATCCTGATTCAGTAAGAGGCATATTATAGGCAATTAATAATAAATGCTTACAAAATTTAATTACTAGGAATACACTATCACATTAAGGGAAAGTGCATCAGACTCCAGAGCCAGCGTCTCAGGGAAACAAGAAAAGAACTGTCCCCGGGCTGTGCTGTAAACCCAGCTCTCTAGATCATTTGAGGGAAATGCTGATTTTGGTCTATCGCAGTCCATGTAACCATCATGCCCAGAAAATAGCCCAAGACTTGCCTGAAAAGAGCCCAACTTACAGCTTAAGGCCAAGCAACTGGCAGTCACTATTGAGTTGGCTCCCTTGTTGACACAGACTGAAAAACCTAAGTCAATTTTCTGATTAAGATCTCACTAAAATCTGCTAGCAAGAGGTGATCAGAAAGTTGTGTCACTACTCTGAATCTTCCTCACAATAATAACTGCCATCGTGGACCAAAATTTGAGAACTCATCCTCTTAAACAGAACATATACTTCAAAATGTTTTGAAATGTTTTTCACTGCAGGTGGAAATTGTAGAATAGCAAACAAAACACCTGTATTGTTTGGAAGTTGGAAGACCTCCTATTCTACCACTTGATTTAATCTGGCCACTCACATAGCCTTTCCAACTGTAAGATATAGTTAATTACACTGCCCGGCCTACTTCTTTTACAAGAAATAGGATCATCTTTTTTTTTTTTTTTTTTTTTTGAGACGAAGTCTCACTCTGTTACCAGGCTACAGCGCAGTGGCGCGATCTCGGCTCACGGCAACCTCCGCCTCCTGGGTTCA
>CAUYOR010132245.1:0-20440 GCA_963573925.1 Callimico goeldii
CAAAAAAAAAAAAAAAAAAAAAGAAAGAAAGAAAACAGGCTGAAAATAAAAAAATTGGAAAAAAAAAATGTAACGTGCAAACAACAACCAAAAGAAAGCTGGAGTGGCTACACTAACAACAGACAAAACAGGCTTTTTAAAAACGTGTCAGGTGTGGTATAACAACGCATGCCTGTAATCAGAGCACTCTGGAGGCCAAGGTGGGAGGATCACTTGAGCTCAGGAGTTTGAGACCACCCTAGGCAACGTAGTAAGATCTCATCTCTGCTAAAATTCAAAAAAAAATTAGCCAGGCGTGGCAACACACACCTGTAGTTCCAGCTACTTAGGAGGCTGAGGTGGGAGGACCACTTGAGCCCAGGAAGTTGAGGCTACAGTGAGCCATGATCACACCACTGTACTCTAGCCTGGGCAAAAGAGGGAGACTCCAAAAAAAAAAAATGGCCTGGTGTGGTGGCTCATGCCTGTAGTCTCAGCACTTTGGGAGGCCGAGGTGGGCAGATGGCGAGGTCAGGAGATCGAGACCATCCTGGCCAACATGGTGAAACCCCGTCTCTGCTAAAAATACAAAAATTAGCTGGCCGTGTTGGTGTGCACCTGGGAGTCCCAGCTACTTGGGAGGCTGAGGCAGGAGAATTATCTGAACCCGGGAGGCGGAGGTTGCAGTGAGCCAAGATCGCACCATTGTACTCCAGCCTTGAGACAGAGTAAGACTCTGTCTCAAAAAAAAAAAAAGTTACTAGAGATAAAGAGGGACATTTTATAATGATAAAAAGGTGAATCTGTTAGGAAGGTATAGCAATTATAAACATATGTGGGTCTAATTACAGAACCCCAAAATACATGACGCAAAACACGACAGAAATAAAAGGAGAAATAATTCAACAACCGCTGGAGATGTCAATACCTTCACTTTCCTTTTTTTTTTTCTTGAGGTGGAGTCTCACTCCGTCGCCCAGGCTGGAGTGCAGTGGCGCCATCTCGGCTCACTGCAACCCCCGCCTCCTGGGTTCAAGCAATTCCGGTGCCTCAGCCTCCTGAGTAGCTGGGATTATAGGCGTGCATCACCACACCTACAATTTTTGTGTTTTTAGTAGAGACGGGGCCGGGCCGGTTTCAAACTCCTGACCTCAGGTGATCCGCCCACCTTGGCCTCCCAAAGTGCTGGGATTGCAGGTGTGAGTCCCCATGCCGGGACCGTACCCTCACTTTCAATAAAAGACAACACAACTAGGCAGAAGAGCAACAGAGTGACTTGAGCACCAGAAGCCAAAAGAATCTACAGAACATACTTTCTTCTCAGTACACATGGAACGTTCTCCAGGATACACCACACGAGTCCAGTAAACAAGCCTCGTTAAACTGAAAAGAATTCAGATCATCCAAGATAAGTTCTGCAACCACAACGGAAGTTAGAAACCAACAACAGAAAGGAATTTGGAGACTGACAAGTACATGGAAATTAACAACACACTCCTGAATAATCAAAGGGCTTCGGAGAAAGAAAATATCAGAAAGCGTTTCAAGGTGAATGAAAGTGAAGTCACAACAAAGTAAAACTTAGAGGATGGCCAGGCACAGAGACTCACGCCTGTTATCCCAGCACTGTGGGAGGCCAAGGTAAGAGGAATGCCTGAACCCAGGAGTACGAGACCAGCCTGGGCAATACAGTGAGGCCCTGTCTCTACGAAATTATTTTTAAAATTAGCCGGGCATCGTAGCACATGCTTGTGGTCCCAGCTACTTGGCGGGCCAAGGCAGGAGGACTGCTTTAGCTCAAGAGGATGAGGCTGCAGTGACCTGTAATTCCACCACTGCACTCCAGTCTGGGCAACAGAGCAAGACCCTATCTCAAGCGGGAAAAAAAAAAACATGTAAGTTGCAGTTAAAGCAGCACTTACAGGGGAATTTATAGTTGCCTATATAGTTTTTTTAAAAAGCAACATCTTAAAATATTAATTTAAGCATCTATCTTAAGACACTGGAGAAAGAAGAGCCACTGAAACTAAGGCAGACGGAGCACGGTACACAACAAAGATAATGAGCAGAAATCAACAAAATAGAAACAGTGAAACCAAAAGTGCGTCCCTTGGAAAGATTAACAAAACTGTCAAAGGTAAAGGTCTTCTGACATTTTGTTATCTACAGAGATTCCTGGAACCAGCACTGCAATCAGATACAGAGATGTTCTGTCAACACAAAGGAACTCACTCTGCTTCTACTCTGTCGCCCCCAGGCCCTGGCAACCACGGAGTGCCCTGCATCTCTGCAGAACTCAAATTGCTGAAGTCCGGAATGAGAGAGAGGGCCTGACCACTGCCTCCCGTCTCACAGAAATAAGATGAGCAAATAGCATCCGTATGGAGTACTATTGAGTAATCAAAGAAAGTAAACGACACAGCGACTTGAATGGACTGCGGGGCTGGGGGAGAAAAGCCAATCCCAAGAGTTAAATACGCTGCGAGTCCATTTGCGTAACATTCTCAAAAGGGCAAGGTTACAGAGATGCAGAGATCGCCAGTCCCTCTTTGCTAGGGTCAGTGGTGACAGAGGGGAAAAGCAGAGCGTTCCTTTGTGTCGACAGAACAGTTCTGTATCTTGATTGCAATGGTGGTTCCTGGAATCTGTGCAGGTAACAGAGTGTCACAAAGACACCACCAGAAACATGAGTGAGTGCTAAAACTGATGAAGCCTATGGAAGGTCTGAAGCCATCGTGTTCTATGTCCATTTCCTAGTTTTAACAGTACATAATAAAGTTACATAAAATGTTCCCATTGGAGAAAGCAGAGTGAGGAGTGGGGACACCTCTTTATTATTTTTGCAATACCCTGGGAGTCTCCAATTCATTGTTATTTCTACTTTTGTAGGGACAGTGTCTCATTGTGTTGCCCGGGCTGGTCTCGAATGCCTGGGCTCAAGCGCTCCTCCGGCCTCAGCTTCCCAACACGCTTGGATTACAGGCAAGAGCCACCCACTGCACCTGGCCCAAACTCTTTGTAAAGGAGACTAACAAGGGGTAACATTAAAAGAAAGGAAGACTGAGTCAGACGAGGTGGCTCATGCCTGTGATCCCAGCACTTTGAGAGGCCAAGGCAGGTGAATCACCTGAGGCCAGGAGTTCAAGACCAGCCTGGCCAAGAAGGTGAAACCCCGTCTCTACTAAAAATGCAAAAATTAGCTGGGCACGGTGGCACGTGCCTATAATCACAGCTACTTAGGAGGCTGAGGCAGGAGAACCACTTGAACCAGGAGGCAGAAGTTGTAGTGAGCCCAGATCCTGCCACTGCACTCCAGCCTGGGAGACAGAGCAAGACTCCATCTCTCTCTCTCTCTCTCTCTCTCTCTCTCTCTCTCTCTCTCTCACACACACACACACACACACACACACACACACACACACACACACACACAAAGGCTAGGCGTTGTGGCTCAAGCAAAAAAAACAGCACTTCGGGAGGCCGAGGCGGGCAGATCGCCTGAGGTCAGGAGTTTGAGACTAGCCTAGGCAACATGGTGAAACCCCGTCTCTACTAAAAATACAAAAAAATTAGCTGGGCATGGTGGCATGTGCCTGTAATCCCAGCTACTGGGGAGGCTGAGGCAGGAGAATAGTCTGAACCCAAGAAAGGTTGCAGTGAGTCAAGATGGCACCACTGCACTCCAGCCTAGGTGACAGAGTGAGACTCCATCTCAAAAAAAAAAAGAAAAAGCAAGAGAAAGGAAGACCGGTGGACACAGCCGACAGCACGAGTGAACACAGCAGACCCTGCCCCACGTCCTTAGAGAGGTGAGAAGCAGCAGTGCAGGCGGCTCCCACCCCAGGCCACAGGCCCTTCGCAGCTCAGCCCACCAGTCCCCCCAGGCCAGTGACACCGTCCTCACAGCCACCTCCCTCCCCTCCTCTCATCACAGATAAGGCAGCGGAGCCAAAGGACGGGCCCAGTGAGACTGTGGAATACATATTTGCTCCGTCCTGCTTCCTGGAAGTGGCGTCTTCCGGTGTGCTGATGAGGTGGCTGAGGGCAGCGGCCCTAGGGAGCTACAGGAAGGTGGCTGGTGACTGAAAAGACCCAGGTGAGATGGGAGGGGCGGGGCCTGGGGCTGCAGAGTGAGCCGCTCACCCGGGCCACGCCCCGACGTATTCCAGGAAGCCAAGGTAAAAGTCAGGAGGACTGGGGTGGGAGCTTCCCCAAGCTGAATGCGTGGAGGTTCCTGGAGGCGGCCGGCCCCGGGAAAGCATGGAGGCTCTGTGCCCCTTCCCACATCCCTCACCCTACACACCTTTTCATCTGCCTCCTTTGCAAAATCCTTTCTAAGCAAGTGGTAAATGTAAGGAACAGCTGCCCTGAGTTCTGAGAGGTGCATTAGCAAATTAAGCAAAACAAAGGGGTCATGAGAAGCTGATTTCCAGCTGGCCCCGCAGCACAGGGCAAAACCCGGGGCTTGTGGCTGGCAAGGGCTGTGGGGGGCAGGCTTGTGGGAGGGTCTTCCCGAGGCCTCCAGTTAGGAGTGAACAGAATGGAAGCCCCCGCTCCTGCCCCTGCAGCAGAATCCAGGGAAGTGCTGACTTGCTTGTGTGCACCAGAAGGGACGTGACTGCGGCGACAGCCTGGGAGAAACTGAGCTTCTTATTCCCACATTCTCAGGCCCAAGACCACAGAGCTGGGGAGGAAGTGGCCTGGCTGGGGCGTGAAACCAGCTGCTGCCACCTGGAAGTGGCAGTGATCCCCTTCCCCCACAGTGGACCTGCTACCCGGGCCTGTCCTGTCTGCCTCCAAAAGCCACACCCAGTCCGGGCCACGGCCCCGGCCCCAGCCCAGAACCCCTTCTCCAGAGCCTATCATACATCACCTGAGTTTCCCAAAAGGTCCCCCGCTTTCACTCTTGACAGCCACCACATAGATCTTTAAAATACACACATCGGCCAGGTGCAGTGGCTCATGTCTGAAATCCCAGCACTCTGGGAGGCCTGACAGAGCAGGAGCGTCACCATCTTGGACAAGCCTCTCATTCTAAAACTTCGCCTTAATAAAAGCCCACTTAAATCCAAAGCATCAGCCTAATGGCTAAGGTCAGCATGACCATAAGCCACAAATAACATCTCCAACCAGAGACATTCCAAACTCCTCCCCAGTCAGAGACACTCCAGCCCTTATATAAGTCCCCTCTGGCTGGGAAGATGCTACCCGTGAGATAACCCCTCCAGGCCAGAAAGATGTCTGTCCCAAGATAACCTGCCCTCCTCCCAGAGAGATTCCAACCCCCCATAAGCTTCTCCACACACATAAACATTCCAAGCTGTGACACACCCCTCACTCTAAAACCAGTATATACTCTTAGTCTGTAAGAGAAAGCGCCCTGACCACAATGGTCCAGGAGCACCCATCAGGTTTAACTAAAGAAAGCCTGTCTTTAACTGTCAGCCGCAGTTAAAGCTCCGTGGTGTTTCTTTCCCCTTTAATTCTCACATTTGGTGCCTAAACCCAGACGGGTGCCGGGGGTTGGGTGAGGGGGGCGGGCAGAGGCTCTCTTACAACCCAAGAAGCTGTGGGCAACAGCAGCTCGTCCTGAGTTAACTCCTGGACACTGAGGGTCTCTGGCTGCGGCAGCTCGTCCTAAGTTAACTCCCGGGCACTGAGGGTCTCTGGCTGCGGCAGCTCGTCCTGAGTTAACTCCCGGGCACTGAGGGTCTCTGGCCACCTGCCCTGTCTTTTCTCTCACTTTACTTTTCCCTCATCCTCCCTTTATTTTTTTGGTCTCTCTCTCATCCTCATGCATCTGCAGTCCAACAGGCCCTTTGCCAATTCCAACTGGAACATCCAACATCAGACACTTAACCAGCCGACTGGTAAGAATGGCTCCCTCCTCCCCTCTCACACCGGTTTCTCACGGTACCCAGGAAAAGTCAGGTCTGCCGTCCTGGTCCTCGGAGGACCAGCAGGACTAAACCAGAGGAAATCATCTTGGGGACACCCTGTTCTTCTCAGCTCGACCATCCTTTTAGAAAGGGGATCCAGGTCTCTGTCTCATGTCCCTTTCCCCATGTCTGATTTCTCACAGATCAAAGCTATGAGTATATTCAAAAGGCCTTTATATTTTTCTCTTCATCAATCTTGCTTTCCTGGAAAAGGTTTTTTTCCAGTTAACTGAATTAGTTTCCTCCACTCTGTCTTGCCACTCTTGGTGCACATATAAAAGACCCTAAGATAAGTTCTGGTGGCCTAGGACTCCTTGGGAAAACAGAAAAGGTGCCACATATCCCGTTCTGGGAAAAATCTGTTTTCCTTATGGAACCTCTGGAATTAAAGGTACATAAGTCCCTCTCAAAATCTGTCTTTGTCTTCCAGCTATACTTGTCTATTAGGCCCTGGAAACTTTTCCTAGCCCTGTTCCTTTTTTTTTTGGAGACTGAGTCTCACTCTGTCCCAGGCTGGAGTACAGTGACACAATCTCAGCTCACTACAACCTCCGCCTCCCAGGTTCAAGCAATTGTTCTGCCTCAGCCTCCCGAGTAGCTGGGATTACAGGTGCACACTGCCACGCCCAGTCACTTTGTGCATTTTAGTAGAGATGGAGTTTCACCGTGCTGCCCAGGCTGGTCTCGAACTCCTGAGCTCAGGCAATCTGCCCACCTCTGCCTTCCAAAGTGCTAGTACTACAGGTGTGAGTCACTGTGCCCAGCCTCCTAGCCCTGTTCTTAAAGGGCCTCACCCAAAGGCAAATAATCCAATTGGGAAATTAGCAGAAAAAAGAAAATCTTGTAACTACTGACTCTTCTGGTTGTCTGTGTGGCTACATATGTGCTATATGTGCAATGTCTAGTAAAAGAGCTCTAACTAATTGGCCTAAGGAAAATAAGCTCAGCCGGGCGCGGTGGCTCACACCTGTAATCCCAGCACTTTGGGAGGCCAGGGCAGGCAGATCACGAGGTCAGGAGATCAAGACCAACCTGGCCAACGTGGTGAAACCCAACTCTACTAAAAATACAAAAATTAGCTGGGCGTGGTGGCGCGTGACTGTAATCCCAGCTACTCAGGCGGCCGAGGCAGGAGAATTGCCTGAATCGGGGAGGAGGAAGCTGCAGTGAGCCAAGATCGTGCCATTGCACTCTAGCCTGGAGACCAAGCAAAACTCCGTCTCAAAAAAAAGAAAAAAGAAAAACAAGTGCTTAAATCAAATAGTTTTAAGAGAAAAGTAAAAGCTGCAGAAACTTTCAGTTCACGTGACTTTAATTTGAAACTTACTGGTACAAGAAGACTGGGAGCGAGAGTCGCCAGCATACATTTTTGTTTGCATTTACCAATCAGGCATCTTCATACTTAACTCTGCCAAATACTGTAAGGTGTCAAAATTCGGCACAGAGGCTACAAAACTATAACTCAGCCTAAGCAACATAATCTTCGCTTGTGTAGTTTGTTAATAAATAAAACACTAATTCCGGTTTCATGAAGACAGCCATATCTTATACTATTTAGTTAAATACCCTAACTTCTTATCTTGTGGCCTTAGGCAGTCTAGACTAGACTAGATGGAAGTTTATTTTGGGAAAGAACAGTTTATCATCTTTGACATTAACGAAAGGAAGTTTATATTTAAAAAATTGTATATGGGAAATTCTTTTCCTAAAGTAAATTAACTGGTTGTTTAAGGAATTGGATTAAAAAAAAAAATTGAAACAGAGTCTCTCTCTATGACCCAGGCTGGAGTACAGTGGCACGATCTTGGCTCACTGCAACCTCCGCCTCCTGGGTTCAAGTGATTATCCTGTCTCACCCTCCCAAGTAGCTGGGACAGGTGTCTGCCACCACGCCTGGCTAATTTTGGTATTTTGGGCAGACATGGGGTTTCACCATATTGGTCAGGATGGTCTCGAACTCCTGACTTCAGGTGATCTGCCTGACTCAGCCTTCCAACGTGCTGGGATACCAGGCATGAGCCGCGGCACCCAGCCAAGAAAGGAATATTTACAACAAGTCAGAAAGTTGATGCATGGCAGAAATTGTCTGTGAAAGTCGTGAAAAGTTTTGTAAAAGGGAATTTATGCAAGAACTGTTGTACAATTTAAAAGAGATTAGGCCTGAGTGCTTTATAAAATGTCACTATAACTCTTCGCTGTACTACCCGCCTGCTTTGCAGCTGGGTAAAACCTAGGACACAAGGAGTTAAACCCTGGGATGAGCCAGACCTTACCTACACTTCCGTCTAGGGCTTAGGCTCCACCCCTAGCGCATAATTAAAACCCCAAACTTACCAAGGTTTTCAACAAAGGTAAGGTTTGCTAAAAGCTAACCGTGTAACATGTGTTTAAGATGATTGAAGAGACGGCTAATGTGCAAGGTGTGTAAGAAAAGTAAAATGCACTTTTGGGAAAAAGATTATAAGGAGGCATAAGAATGTGGCTTTTTGCCAATATGAAAAGGCTGAAGAATCGTTCTGAAAGTCGAAGAAAGTCTCGGCGCGTTAACTGTTAATGAAACTCTGCGTGTAACCATACTGGCTACAGTTTAAGGGCCATCATCCAAGTTTTCTGTAAATCGAGCATCAAAATAAAAGCACAGTGGGTTTCTCTTAAAGTACTAACTGCTCTTTAACAAAAATGATACAGGGTTAAACAGGGTCTATAAGAGTCTTACCCAGTGGTCGGGCATTAACATTAGGTAAATGTGTACAAGGGTCTATTCAGAATTGAGTTTCACATGAGTAGCACACTAGTACAAAGGTGCAGTTGGCTTCTTTGATATAAAATCATACAGGAAGCACTGTCACATCTAAAACGGGGTTTGGCTTTCTTTGGGCTACATTTATATAGATATGTTATTGGTATGTGTCCCAAAGTTATGGGAGACTCCTATAATTCTGATATATCTTAGTGTGTTTCAGTAATAATTGTAACAATTACTGTTAAAATTATTGTGTGCCACAGAAGTGACAGATATCCTTGTCAACTGTGTCTTCAGCTATGGCTACCCTAAAACGTTCTGTCATCCATAACCAGTTGCTGCCTTGTTTTGGTCCTCTTTAAAAGGTGCTTCTATAACCAGCTACAAAGCTCTAACAGGTGCTCCTGAATGCAGGTTTCTGATAACTTTGGAGATTGTAACATCAGAAGAGAGGAGAAATGTCCAGGGCTTCTGGAGAGCTAAAACCTTCATTAGTGTCAAGCAGGACCGGAAGGAACCGCATGAACCAAACGCACAGGAGACTGAAGCAATCTTTTTAATGTTTTGCTGCAAATACTGCTAACCCTTTGTTTTGCTTTTCAAAGTCAAAGAAACTTTTCTCTTTTGAGCTATTAACAGCTTCTAACAATTCAGTATACTCCCACAAACAAAATCTGGAACATACTTGTTTCTCTCTACCTGATTTTCTCCAGGATGTGAACGCTATCTGTGAGTATTCTGAAGTTATGGCAATACACCTATTTGCGTTAGTGCAACAAGAATCTGTTTTCTTTTGCAACAGGACGCAACTGGAAAAACGGTCAGTTTTACCAAGACCTTAACTGGAATGGCATGCTTTCCTTTAAGGAATCAAACTCGACTTATGGAGCCAAGAAAGCCCTTGGCTTCTTTGATATAAAATCATACAGGAAGCACTGTCACATCTAAAACGGGGTTTGGCTTTCTTTGGGCTACATTTATATAGATATGTTATTGGTATGTGTACTCATACTCCGTGTACACAGTCCCTGTACAGGTTTTCTGATCTGTGGTGAGTAAAAGTCACTTTCTGGCAGGCCAGGAACCCTAAGTTATCTTGGGACCTCAAAAGGAAAGGAATTCACCCAACTCACAGGTATTTGATAGTACAAATCCCTGGCTGGGCTTGGGTTTAAAAAGGTCTTATTTCACATTCCTTCTATGAAACAAAGTTCCGTCAAAGCCAATTTAAAGGGCCTATGTAACAAATAATTATTCTTGCTGCACCATATGCAAATAATCAAATGAAGTATAATCAAGCAAACCAATCCTACCATGATTTGTCTTCTAATAAAAATGGAGGGCTGGGCACTGTGGGTCACGCCTGGAATCCCAACACTTTGAGAGGCCGAAGCGAGTGGATCACCTGAGGTCAGGAGTTCAAGACCAGCCTGACCAACATGGAGAAACCCCATTACTACTAAAAATACAAAATTAGCCAGGCATGGTGGTGCACGCCTGTAATCCCAGCGGCAGGAGAATCACTTGAACCCGGGACGCGGAGGTTGCGGTGACCCGAGATCGTGCCACTGCACTCCAGCCTGGGCAACAAGAGCAAAACTTCCATCTCAAAAAAAAAAAAAAAAAAAAAAGCTAAGTAACTAAGTGAGAACTACTCATGTGACTCAGTCCCACCTCTACGCCACCAAATACTTGTCATTCCCACCTCTCCTTTTAAACCACCTATTACGACTTCCTAATGGAAATCACCCATTAAATTATACAGACCCGCCGCACACAGTGGACTGACTAGAGCAGGGGCCGCCCTGTGGGAACCGCTTCAGTCACTCCGCTGTGCAGCAGGTCCATGTACTGCAGCGCCCTCGGTGGAAGAGCAAACAAAAAACCTCAATTACTGTGGCATTTTGCTGAATTATCATCCTTCTAGCAGGAGTAACGGTTACTAACCGAAAAGAACCCATGGGCCTTTCCAAACACGTGCCTCTGCCTCTCATTAGCTTCTCTATCAGCCAACAGGGCCTAGTAAAAAACCTGCTAAAAACCCAGAAAGCCGAAAAGCTAGGGAACGCCAAAGAACCCAGCACACTCCCGGTGCGGAGACAACCAGAGCGTGGGGTGCCCCATTCCCAGGTGCCTGCACTAATGTCCTTACCCTGCCAAATGAACCTTTTCCAAAGATTTTTAGCGGACAGGATCATGGCCATGTCACAGACAACTTCCAAAAACGTCTGCAGACAGCACTGCTCCTACAGTCAGCCCAAGGCCGGAAAACCGTCGGCAGGAAGCAGCCGGAGAGAACAAGCCGTCCCTCCTCCTCTTTATAGCCTCAGGGTCTGGACTGACAGAGCAGGAGCACCGCCATCTTAGACAAGCCTCTCATTTTAAAAGTTCACCTTAATAAATCCAAAGGGCATCAGCCTAATGGCTAGGGTCAGCATGACCACAAACCACAAATAACATCTCCAACCAGAAACATCCCAAACTCCTCCCTGACCAGAGACATGCCAGCCCCGAGATAAACCCCCTCCAGCCGGGAAGATGCCAGCCAGAGATAATCCCCCTCCTCCCAAAGAGACTCCAACCCCACCATAAACTTCTCCACCCACATAAACATCCCAAGCTTGTGATCTGCCCCTCAGCCTAAAACCAATATATACTCTTAGTCTGTAAGAGAAAGCATTCCTGACTGCAGTCAGCCAAAGAAAACCTGTCTTTAACTCTTACCAGGCCGAGGTGGGCGGATCACCTGAGGTCAGGAGTTCAAGACCAGCCTGGGCAACATGGTGAAACCCCATCTCTACTAAAACTACGAAAATTAGCCAGGCACGGTGGTGCACGCCTGTAATCCCAGCTACTCCGGAGGCTGAGGCAGGAGAACTGCTTGAACCCAGGAGGCACAGGTTGCGGTGGGCTGAGATGGCACCACTGCAGTCCAGCCTGGGCAACGCAGTGAGACTCCACCTCAAAAAAATAAACACAAAAACACCTACATCTCTGAGAGCAGGGCCTCCGAGCTTCTCTCAGCTTTGCCCCTCCCGGCTGACCAGGCAGCAGGCACTGCTGCTCCAGCTCCTGTCTCCGCTCCTGCCAGCTCAGTGACCTGCACCTCGCTCCGCCTCAGGGCCTCCGGCACCTGCTGCCTGCACTTCCCCGGGAAGGGAACAACACGCTCTTGTCCCAGATCAGATCCTGGAAGGTGAGCAGCTGGGCGTCCTCAGAGGCCTCTGTCTGAAGGTCACCTGCTGGGCGCGGCCTTCTCTGTTCCACCAGCTGAAGCAGCACCACCCCTTGAGGGCCCTAATCCAGTCTCTCCCTTGTCCTCTTGTGTTCCTTGCTGGCTCCTCAGCACCTGGCCTCGTGCAGTCAACATGGAGACATTGGAGGACACGGCGTCCCGAGCCCTTCTCTGTGCCCAGCGACCTGCCATGGCAGGGTGCAGGTGCCTTCGCTGTCTTCTGTTGTCAGGGATGGCAGAGTCAGCTGACATGAGGAGCACCCCTGAAGCTTGTACTTGGCAGCCAGGACCGAGAGGCCCCACAGCGAGTGCTCAGTGACCATCACCGTTTACCCTCACCATTGCCCCGCAGGGAGGCACACGGAGACACTGCCCAAGTCAGCGGCACTGACAGAGTTCGCGAGCTCTGGCCCCACGCCAGTACACTTCAAACCAAGTGCTGCCCCGGCTGTGGTCCAAGAGGCCCCTGGGAGCCCACAGATGTGCTTGCCCCTGGTGAGCGCCATGGCTAGGGCTTCCTGGCACACGGGGCACTACAGGACCCTGAATCGGTCACTACTTCCTGGGGGCACCAGAGAGGGGACCAGTCAAAGTCAGGCTGGGGAGCTTATTCCAAAGAGGATCTCTTTTGGCTCAGACTAAAGGAGAAGTTCAGGCTGAAAGAGATCCAATTTCTCTCCTGGGCTGCTCCGGGCCCAGAGAGCGAGGGAAGAACCAGGAGATGGCTGGCGCAGAACACATGGAGGTGGAGGGCCGGGGTGCCAGGGTGGCTTCCTGAGATGCACACAGCCTTGGCTAGAGCCCGACGGTCCCGACCTGTGTTCCTAGGCTGCACTCCTGGAGCCTGTGCTAAGGCTCAGGGCAAAACCAACCGCCCACAGGATGAGCGGACCTGGCCCAACGTTGCAGGCGGTTAAGGCAGGTCTGGGTTCCAGCAGGCGCGGCTCATCTAGTCACCATGCGGGCTTCCTCTGCACACCTGGACCGCAAGCCTCCTGTCATGCTCAGACCGCCGCGCACCTGGCACAGCCCACGGGGGCCAGGTCCCTTGATTCCATCCTCACCACACTCAGCTGCAAGCCTCCCATGGCAGCCCCAGCCTGCACAGCAGGGCCCTCTGCCTGTTCATTACCAGATGGCATCACAGGTCTGTACCCGGGAGTCTCGGCCTCACAGAGCCAGAACACCCCACCACCCCCAACCAGCCCCCTGGAGCCCACAGAGGCCCCTCTCAAGCATGCGCATGGATGGAGCAGAGACCTTGGAAGCTCCCTAGAGATGACAGCAGCTTGTACTGTTTGGATTTCACTTCACTGTCATTGCTGATTTTTTTTAAGAGACGGAGTCTCACTTGTCACCCAGGCTGGAATGCAGTGACATGATCTCTGCTCACTGCAACCTTCGCCTCACAGGCTCAAGCAATTCTCCTGCCTCAGCCTCCCGAGTAGCTGGGACTACAGGCACCCACCACCACCACGCCCAGCTAATTTTTGTATTTTTAGTAGAGACAGAGTTTCACCATGTTGGCCAGGCTGGTCTCAAGCTCCTGACCTTAGGTGATCCACCTGACTCGGCCTCCCAAAGTGCTGGGATTACAGGAGTGAGCCACCACTCCCAGCCAGTCATTGCTGATTTTTATACCATAAAATGAATGATTTTTCTAATGAACATCCCTCTAGAAAGCCTGTTAGGGTAGCAACCACTTCAGCCAGCAGCTCCCAAGGCCACAGCCCTCCCTTTGGCTGAAGGCCAAATTAATTAGTTCAGTGAGACCTCGGGTTTCACGGAGCAGGCCCTGGACCCCCAGGTACATTACCAACTCCTGGGCAGTGGCATCTGGTACCCTGAGAAGTGGGGGTTGCAGCAGGGACACCTGTGCGTGAGCCAGGGGACAGCCCAGGGGCACAGAATGTAACCAAATCCTTCTCACCAAGAGCAGAGAGTCTGCGAGAACCAGTCACACCCTGAGCCCTCCCAAGGGCCCAAGTGGCGCCATTCAGCAAAGGAACACGTTCTCCGGATCTGTCACTCCCCAGTAAACCCCAGGTTCACCGGAGCAGAAAACCTAACAAGGCATACAGAACAGGCTTGAACAGGCCAGAACAGAGGAGACGCAGAGTTCTGGTCTTGGGGTCAATGCTGCCTCCGGTCCAGCCTCCCCCAGAAACCCCACGCCTGCTTCCCGGCCCGTAAAACCCTGGTCAACCCACCTGGCTGCCCCGTTATAAGAAAGAGGCCGCAGAAACGACTATTTTCGTTTCAAGTTGCTTTATGAACACACTTCCACGGCTCCTTAACTTCCCTCCCAGCGCAAACACGAAGGGCAGCATGAATCCTGAGCTACCCTGGAATGGAGAAAGATTTTAGGAACTTCTAGCCCAACATCTATTCATAGCCAAGAAAAGAAACAAACCCAGAGAAAAAGCGGTACTGTTACCTCCCGGGGCCCACCTGGCCACTGCCGCTCTGGGTTGGGGCCTCAACCTCTGCTCAGTGGACGCTGGCCTGAGCCTTCCCTGGGATGAGGCCACCGTGGGCACTGCAGGGCCTCCACCCACCCCACTCCAGGAGCACTCCCAAATCCTGACCATCGCAAACATCCCCAGCGGTGGCCAGGCATTCCTTAAGAGACAGAACTGCCCCTGGGGTGAGAACTACTTCACCAAGGGGTTTCACACAGGAACTCAGTTAACCTCACCCAGCCTTGAAGCGGGGACCGGAGAGCCACCCTAACTGTGGAAATAAAGACACAGACCCAGGAGAGGGGGATCTGAGTCCGGCGGGCCAGGCGCGTGGGTAGCAGCCTCCGGGGCCCATCCTCCTCCTGCCCATCCTCCTCCTGCCAATCCTCCCGCAATCCCCCCGATCACGCAAGCCCTTTGAAGCCGCCTGTGGCTCCAGGATATTATTCCCGAGCTGTGTTGATCCACAAGTCTCTCTTCTGGGCTTTCTGACAGCCAGAGAAGCACTCCAACTTCCTGCCATTCTCTTCCCGGAAACACTTCCTCAGGGCCAAGCGCCTCCTAAGCCCCGCCAGCCCCACACCTCCCCATCAGCCACAATGCCTGAGGCACTGCCAGGGCTGGGCCGCCAGGACCCTGTGGCCCCCCAGGACCAGCACACGGTTCACTGCTCCCCGGCAGAGGCGGAGACTGTGGGCAAGGGTCCGCAGGGAGGACAGGCCCAGGACCCCGCCAGACAGACTGGCTCTCCTTCAGCCGCACCTGCCACAGCGCCTCCGGCCATTGCTGCTGAATGTCAGATGTGCCTCATCTCCCCAGCCAGACACTGTCAGAGCCATTCCTGTCTGGGGTAGGTGGAGGCAAGAATGGGGGGGTGGCAGGAAGAAACATGGGCCCTGGTCTGCTGAGCACCAGGCCCCCCATCTACAGCATCCAGGCTGGCACCATGCCCGGTGCATCTGGGGCCAGGGCCCGCCCCAAATCATCAACGGTGTAGGGCCGGCTCTCGGGGACAACACACGATAATGTGAAAGACAGCGCCACAAACACCAGCGTGAAGATCTCACCAACAGTTTTCAAGACTACATGTTGAAATGGTAACACTGGGGGTACACTGGGCTCACTACAATATGCTATCATAATTAATTTCCCCCGTCTCTCTTCACTTTTTTTTTTTTGAGACATAGTTTCGCTCGTTGCCCAGGCTGATGTGCAGTGGCACAATTCTCCAGCCTCAGCCTCCCGAGTAGCTGAGATTACAGGAGTCCACCACCACACCCAGCTAATTTTGTATTTTTAGTAGAAACAGGGTTTCGCCATGTTGGTCGGGCTGGTCTCAAACTCCCGACCTCAGGTGATCCACTCGGCCTCCCAAAGTGCTGGGATCCCCGTGCCCGTCCCTCTCTTCACATTTTAACTCAGCTATCAGAAAATTCAGACATAGCCTTGCTCTGCATCCTCACTGGACAGTGCTGCCTTAGAAAATATATCACTTTTAGGCCTCATGCGGTGGCTCATACCTGTAATCCCAGCACTTGGGGAGACTGAGGGCAGATCACTAGGTCAGGAGTTCGAGACCAGCCTGGCCCACATGGTAAAACTCTGTCTCCACTAAAAATACAAAAATTAGCTGGGCATGGTGGCAAGTACCTGTAGTCCCAGCTACTCAAGAGGATGAGACAGGAGAATCACTTGAACCCGGGAGGTGGATGCTGCAGTGAGCCAAGATCACACCACCGCACTCCAGCCTGGGTGACAGAGCAAGACTCCACCTCAATGGGGCGACACCAACAACAGGACAGGGAAGGGCAGGACAGCCATTGGGCCCTGCCTGATAGACTCAGGGGTCCTGCGCACCAGGGGTGACCTTACAGGACACAGCAGAGGGTGGGGCAGAGCTGTGGTGAGCTGCGGCCACGCTGCTCTACAGAGCAGGGACACGGCAGCCCTGTGGCTGCATGCACACTTCCACAACGGGCCAGGCTCTGTGCAGCCCTGTGGCTGCAAGTGCCCCAATGGCTGGGGCACATGCCCGAGTCGGACCCAGTCCAGCTCAAGCTGAAGACAGCGCAGCACAGCGCAGAGAGAGGAGGCCTGTGCCCCAGACTCACCACCAACGACCTGGAGCCCAGACCCTGTGTCCTCACATGGCACCTGTGCGCCCCTGCAGGCCAGCCAGGCCACTGCGCCTTGAAGCCCATCTACAGCCCAGCCTTTGCCAAGCTACCCCTCCCCACCCCAGCCCAGCCCCTAAGACAGCCCCACAAATAGTTTCTATGCTGTCTTTGCTCCGGGCCAGCTGGGCCCCCAATCTGCACGGTGCAGCACAGGAATTTCTGAGCTCTGCAACAGACCAGGGAGGGGATGGTGCTGGAAAAATGAGAAACAACTCGAATGCCCACTGAGATAAATGGATAAACAAAGCAAGGCCCTTCGGCACAGGGGAGTAGGTGCAGCAATGAAAGGGGCAGGCAGGCCAGGCGCAGAGGCTCATGCCAGGAATCCCAGCACTGTGCGAGGCAGAGGCGGGTGGATGACCTGAGGTCAGGAGTTCAAGACCAGTCTGACCAACGTGGTGAAACTTCATCTCTACTAACAGTACAGAAATTAGCCAGACATGGTGGCGGGTACCTCTAATCCCAGCTACTTGGGAGGCTGAGGCAGGAGAACCGCTTGAACCAGAGAGGTGGAGGTTGAGGTGAGCCGAGATTGCACCACTGCACTCCAGCCTGGGTGACAGAGGCTCTGTCTCAAAAAAAAAAGAAAAGGAACGAGGCTCTGACACGGGCCATGCGTGGATGCACCTTGAGCACGCCACCCCCACTGAGAGAAGCCAGACACAACAGCCACACAGCATGTGACTCCATCCCTATGAAATGTTCAGGACAGGTCGACCCAGAGACAGGAAAGGGGTGTGTGGGTGCCTGGGGATGGGGGGAGGGATGGAGAGTGAGCGCTGGTGGGGACAGGGTGTCTTTGAGTAATAACAGGAATGTTCTAGAGTTTGACAGTGGTGATGGTTGCACAACTGTGAATGTACTAGAAACCACTCAATTGTATAATTGTTTATTTTGGGGTTAGGGTCTCACTCTGTCACCCAGGCTGGAGTGCAGTCGCATGATCTCGGCTCACTGCAGCCTCCACCCCCTGGGTTCAAGCAATTCTCATGCCCCAGCCTCCCAAGTAGCTGGGATTACAGATGCCCACCACCATGCTGGCTAATTTTTTTGTATCTTCACTAGAGACGGGGTTTCGCCATTTTGCTCAGCCTGGTCTCAAACTCCTAGCCTCAAGTGATCTGCCCACCCCAACCTCCCAAAGTGCCAGAATTGGAGGCATGAGCCATAGTCCCCAGCCTGAACTGTATAGTTTAAAGAGATGAATGTTACAGTATGTGAATGATATCTCCATTAAAAGTATTTTTTTTAATACAAAACAGTATTTTTTTAAATGACAGCCTAAGGGAGGCTATCCTAGAAAACTCAGAACCTGGGGGGACACCAAAGCCAGCAGTCAGGCAACTGTGAGGCAGCTCTCCCTGGTGACGGGAACGGCTCCTAGACTCGCCAACTAGACCGTGAGCTCCTGGAGGACAGGGCTGCCTGCCACCTCCTGTCTCCAGGACCACACTGGTTCCGGGGGGCCTCCAGAGACAGCCCAGAACCTGGGTGCCCGGCTGCCTGCAGCATGCCAGCTGGGCTTCACACTGACCCCATCACCCTCGGGGCTCCCAAGCCACAGCCCCAAGTCCCCTCCCTGCTCCCTTTGCTCCCAAACTCACAGTTGTCTGTGACACTTTCACAACGGGCCAGGCTCTGTGCACACAGCAGTTCCTTCTGGAAGCCCCCTGCACACTGGCCTGCCCTGTGCTTCCCCAGGCTTAGTTTTCTGTTTTTCTCTGAGACACGGTCTTGCTCTGTCACCTGGGCTGGAGAGCAGTGACACAGTCATGGCTCACTGCAGGCTCAGACTCCTGGGCTCAAGCAGTCCTCCCGCCTCAGCCTCCGAGTAGCTGGGACTACAGATATCGCCACATCTGGCTAATTTTTTCTAACGTTTGTAGAGATGGGGTCTTGCCATGTTGCCCTTGCTGGTCTTGAGCTCCTGGCCTCTGGCAGTCCTCCCGCCTCCACCTCCCGCAGTGCTGGTTACAGCCATCCAGCACCTGGGCTTGGTTTCCAGCATTCTTGGCAGCTCTTCCCTATCTCCTTCCACCAAGAGGCCCCTCGGGCAGGAGACACTGGTCATCTGGCCACCCTGAACCCCTGACCAGGCACACATGAACTTGACAACTGTCACTCAGAGCTGGACAATGCAAACCCACTCAGAGGAACCCAAGGTGTGGCGCCACTACAGCCACGCCTCCCGAGCTCCAACCGGGCCTGACCACACCTGCTGGCTGCAGCCCATCCCTCCTCCCTCCCCTAGGCCAGTGACAGGCACAGCAGCACACAGGAGCTATTCTGATGAACGCTGCTGCCCTTTAAGCTGTAGCTGAGAACCAGGCTCTACTCTTCCTCTGGGGTACTCAGGACACCCATGGCTGGAGGGGCCAAGAAAATCCTGTGGCTTCCGCCAACTCCAGCCCAGACAGTAACACAAGGTGCTTATGTTCTTTTTTCCAGGCTGGAGTCTCGCGCCATCACCCACCGCCCAGGTTGGAGGGCACCGCTCTAGTTTGTGGTCAGCTCCCCACAACCTCCGCCTCCCAGGTTCAAGCAAGTCTCCTGCCTCAACCTCCCAAGTAGCTGGGGCTATAGGCACCCGCCACCACACCCAGCCGATTTTTGTAGTTTTAGTAGAGACGGGGTTTCGCCACATTGGCCAGGCCAGACTTGAACTCCTGACCTCAGGTGATCCACCCACCTCAGCCTCCCAAAGTGCTGGGATTACAGGCGTGAGTCACCGTGCCTGGTCAAGATGCCTTATGCTCTAAGGGGTGTCAGGAGAACAACTTCCTCCACCTTGTCCCACCCTTCCTGGGGGAAGCAGTCGGAATCGAGTAGTGAAAGGAGTTGAATTTCCACGGGCTTTACTCAGGCGCATGCAAGAGATGGCGCTCCTCTCTCACGACCAAGATGATGAGATCCACGCAGCCCAGCTGCAAGATAGGAGGCCTGCTCTGCTTACAGCTGCCTCCGTCTGACAGATGAGATTTTAGGAGAGAGAGGGACAATGGCAAAATGACGCAACTGCCCCAGCCCAGCAGCCCGGTTTGGGTCCTGCTCGCATTGCAGGGAGCCCAGGGTGCCGCCCCCTCACTCAGGGCACCCAGCCAGAGTGTCCAGGGCTGTCGCCAGGGCGCCTGGTCTGGCCAGCTTCCGGGTTGCTGCCTAGACATGCTGCAGTCCTGAGTCCTGGCTGAGGACCCGGCCCATTTCCATCCCGCCGTGACTGAGGAGTCCACAGCACCTGTGGGTGGTTTCAGGCTGGCTCTGTGGTCAGAAGGGACCCCCGGGACCCATTACACAACGTGAGATTCTGAATTCACGGCTGGTTCATCTTACACAAATCATCTGTCTCCATGTTCTCTCCCCGGAGACCAGGGCAGCCACAAAAACAAAAATGCGCCCACCACCACCACCCACAGCCCGGAAGGTGTCATCACATGGGTCCAGCTATGAATGCTGAAGGGAGGTCTGTGCAGGGGAAATCCTGCCACTGGGCCCTCAGCTCACATTTTCACAGGGCGTCGTACAGGCTTGTCTGAAAAACGCAATGGCAGTCGT
The DNA here is from genome assembly GCA_963573925.1 of Callimico goeldii. Classification (NCBI taxonomy): domain Eukaryota; kingdom Metazoa; phylum Chordata; class Mammalia; order Primates; family Cebidae; genus Callimico; species Callimico goeldii. Next base: position 20,088 of record CAUYOR010132245.1, read on the forward strand.
GCCTACCGGCAAACGGGGCCAGGTCTGCGCGAGTGACTGTCGCTGTGCACCTGAGGGTCCCCGGGGTGCAGCAGGCATTGGCAGTGGGCCTCAGGATTCTCAGCCTTTGTCCACTGAACAAACACGATCCCAGTCCAGAGCCACAAAGAAACTTCACGCTCAGCCACAGCAGCTGTGCCAAAGAGGCACAGCCCGCCAGCGGGGCGGAGACGGCTGGATGCAAACTTGTCATCCATCCCCTCGTGTTCGCTGAGATCACTGAGGTGGAGAAAGAAAAGAAAGGCGGGGAAGGGCAGGAGAGAGAGAGAAGCAGGCAGAGACAGCGGGCAAGCAAAAAACACAAAGAAAAGAAA
>CAUYOR010132247.1:0-26248 GCA_963573925.1 Callimico goeldii
GGTCTTTTCACATAGTCCCACATTTCTTGGAGACTTTGCTCATTCCTTTTTATCCTTTTTTCTCTAATCTTGTCTTCTCATTTTATTTCATTAAGCTGGACTTCAACCTCTGATATCCTTTCTTCTGCTTGAACAATTCGAGTGTTTAAACCTGTGCATACTTCTCAGAGTTCCCGTATTGTATTCTTCAGTTCCATTAATTCACTTATATTCCTCTCTAAGTTGTCTATTCTCATTAGGATTTCATCAAACCTTTTTTTCAAAGTTCTCAGTTTCTTTACATTGGGCTACAACATGTTCTTTTAACTCACAGAAGTTTCTTATCCATCTTCTGAAGCCTGATTCTGTTAATGGGATGCTCTCGTTCTCCATCAAGCCTTGTTCTCTTGTTGATGAGGAACTGTGATCCTCTTTAGAGGGAGAGGCATTCTGATTTTGAGTATTCTCAGGCTTTTTATGCTGGTTTCTTCCCAAGATTGTAAATTTATCCACCTGTCGTCTTTGTAATTACCAACTTTCAACTTAGGTCTCTGAGTGGACGTCCAAGTTGTTAATTCCCAGGGCCGAAATATGAGCAACCCACTGTGCCGGTCAAAACAGCGGCATTAAGACTGATGGTGCTTTTCTGCCTGGGAATCTCCAGTCTGGCTTCCTTCTTGAGTCCATAATAGGCGACTCTGCCTTCCCGGAGCTCCAAATGTCGGTCAGAAGGGGAGCCAGTCCCGTTTACTCTGCATCAAGAGCTGCCATGCCAAGGTGCTGGCAAAACCGCTGCGCCAGCCCTAAGAGTCGCGCTGGGGACCCATGCGGCTCCTCCACTGGGAATCTTCTGCTCCATGAGCGACAAAAATTTGTCTGAAAGTGTGGCATCCTCTCGTTCTCTGTGCTTTCACTGGGAGCTGCAATCCCGAGATGTTAGCGATCAGCCATCTTGGATCGTTCTCTTCACCACACTTTAAAAAACAGTTTTATAAAAAGTTCATCCACAGATAAACAACATTTGGTCCCAGCCTCTAAGATATTCTGGAGATAAGAGATGGCAGCTGCCTTCCAGGTAGATGGAGATATTAGTCAGGAAAGGAAATCTAGCCCTCTCATCTCCTATCTAAGACCCCTTCAGTGGCTTCCCGTTACTCTTGAGATCTTTGCTAGAAGCCTTGACAGGCTTATAATTCCCTGCATAGTCGCCATTCCAACCTTATTTTGTGACAACCCTCTACTTGTTTTTTCTCTCCCAGCCACCCTGGTCTTCCTTCCCTTCCTTGGAACACATCAAGCTCCTTTCCACCTCAGGACTTCCACACCAGATTTCCCTTTGCTTGAAAACCTCTTCCACCTCACTCTGTTGCCAGCTCAACCCAGTATCATTTCCTCACAGCAGCCCTTCTCATATGGGTCAATTCCATGTTATATTTGCTATAGAACTACATCTTCCCATTAGAGTGGCAAATCACAGAAACCTCCAAGTAACAGCGCTACTCAGAATGAAACCTCATTTCTTTTGCATGTAGAAGTCCTGGGTGCTGGCCATGGTGGTGCCTGCCTACAGTCCCGGCTACTCGGGAGGCTGAGGTGGAAGCATCAGTTGCATCCAGGAGTTCTGGGCTGTAGTGCACTGTGCCAATCAGGTGTCCACATTAAGTTCCGTATCAGTATGTGACCTCCAAGGAGTGGGGAACCACCAGCTTGCCTAAGGAGGAATGAACAAGCCCAGATCAGAAATTAAGCAGGTCAAAACTCCTGTGCTGATCAGTAGTGGGTGGGATCACACCTGTTAATAGCTAGTGCACTCCAGCCTGGGCAACACAGTGAGACCTCATCTAAAAAAAAAAGTCCTGGGCTTCATGGTGCTTGAGATTCAGGCTGCTGCTGCTTTCTCCTCCTTCTCCTTCTCCCTCTCCCCACTCCCTCTTCTTTCCTTTCCTTTCTTTCTCTTTCTTTTCCTCCTCCTCCTCCTTCTTCTTCTTCCTCCTCCTCCTCTTCTGCTTCTGCTTCTCCCCCTTCCTCCTCCTCCTCCTCTTCTTCTTCTTCCTTCTCTTTTGAGACAAGGTCTTGCTCTGTTGCCCAGGCTGGAGTGCAGTGGTGCAATCATAGCTCACTGCACTCCAGCCTGGACAAACAGAGCTGCAGCAGCTCAAGGGATCCTCCCACCTCAGCCTTCCAACTAGCTAGGATTGCAGGTACACACCTCTATGCTCCATTATTTTTTTAATTTTTAGTAGAGAAGGGGGTCTTTGTTGGTCAGGCTGGTCTTGAACTCCTGACTTCAAGTGATCTGTCTGCCTCAGCCTCCGAAAGTGCTGGGATTATAAGCGTAAGTCACTGTGCCTGGCCAAAATTTTTTTCTTTAATAAAATCATGTAAGAACAGAATTATTTTTAAAAGTCCAATGGAAGAAAAAGGCTTAATGGAAAGATAGGCGCCTTCTGCTCCCCAACTCCCTACCAAGTCCTGCTTCTCAGATCCAACCACTTTGAACTCCTTTTTAGCTATTTTTTTTTTTCTGGTATCTATCTCCATATAGCCAATAACAAGCTTATATCAGCATTTCTTTCTTTTCTTTTTTTTTTTGAGATGGAGTTTCACTCGTTACCCAGGCTGGAATGCAATGGCGCGATCTCAGCTCACCGCAACCTCCGCCTCCTGGGTTCAGGCAATTCTCCTGCCTCAGCCTCCCAAGTAGCCGGGATTACAGGCACGCGCCACCATGCCCAGCTAATTTTTTGTATTTTTTTTAGTAGAGACGGGGTTTCACCATGTTGACCGGGATGGTCTCGATCTGTTGACCTCATGATCCACCCGCCTCGGCCTCCCAAAATGCTGGGATTACAGGCTTGAGCCACCGCGCCCGGCCTTCTTTTTTTTTTTTTTTTTTTTGTGAGATGGTGTCTCTCCTTGTTGCCCAGGCTGGAGTGCAATGGCACAATCTCGGCTCACTACAACCTCTGCCTCCCAGGTTCAAGTGACTCTCCTGCCTCAGCCTCCTGAGTAGCTGGGATTACAGGTGTATGCCACCATGCCCGGCTAATTTTTTGTATCGTTAGTAGAGATGGGGTTTCACGATGTTGGTCAGGCTTTCCTCGATCTCCTGACTTCATGATCCACGCGTGTCAGCCTCCCAAAGTGCTGGAATTACAGGCGTGAGCCACTGTGCCAGGCTATATCAGCATTTCTTAAAATTTCAGTTGCAGATATTACCCGTGGGCTTTCTACTATGAACTTGGAGGATTTAACTGTCTTCACCTCTTCCCTACTTTATCTTAAATGTCTTTTAACACAATTTTGGCTAAAGCCTTGTTTAGCGTCTTCCTTATAATGACTATGGATAACTATGTAGATATCAGTGACAAGTACATCTATTTCCCTTTTGTTTTCCCTGGAGTGAGCATCTTCTTTTTTACATGTGCTCAGCTTTGTTGCAATCTGTGAATCTTCTCACACTCTCCAACAACTCTATGAACCCATCTTAATCCAATTTTCCACACAGTCAAACTTGCTGGCTAATCCCTCGGTTCTGTGCTGTCCTCAAGGACCCCCCTGCAGCCCCTCACCCACCTGGACAGGCTGCTCTCCCGGCCACTGCAAGGCGCCCTCTCTTAGACTTTCCTTTGCTGTCCTCCTGGGAATGCCAAACAGAATTGTTTCATAACTATCTTCAACTTTCAAAATGCCTACCTGCTCCTTGTAGAAAAACTAAAAAGGCACAAGAAAGAAAATTAAAGTTGATATATAATTTTTCTACCCAAACATAACCATTGACATTTTGGTAGATATCGTTCTGGTCTTTTTCTACACATCAGTATACATCAAAGAAGGTAGAGAGTGCGGGAGGCGGGGGATGCTATTTTGAAAACAAAGCTCAAGGGTGCTGCATTCCTGCCCCTGGTAGAGCAGCAGGAAGATTCTGCTGTGAAGGAAAATAGCCTGCTAGGTGCCATCCGTTGATGAATAGCGAAAGTGCTGCCTGCCCCAGAACGTGGTTAGAGAAGACAAGGAGAAAAAATGTTTTCGAAAAAACAGAGCAATCAAATGCTTTGCCAGGAGGAAGTGGTAGGAATTAAGACGTTGAAGACCCATGGCATGCGAGGGAAGAAGTGCCTAAAGTCGTGCAGTCCACTACGGTAGTCATTAGCCTCATGAAGCTATTTATTGATTGATTGATTGATTTTTGAGATGGAGTCTCACTCTGTTGCCCAGGCCGCAATGCAGTGGCATGATTTCAGCTCACTGCAACCTTCGCCTCCCAGGTTCAAGCAATTATCCTCCCTCAGCCTCCCAAGTAGCTGGGATTACAGGTGCCTGCCACCGCACCTGGTGAATTTTTGTATCTTTAGTAGAGATGGGTTTCACCACATTGGCCAGGCTGGTCTCAAACTCCTGAGCTTGTGATCTGCCTGCCTGGGCCTCCCAAAGTACAGGGATTGCAGGTGTGAGCCATCATGCCCAGCCTATTTTTTTAAGACAGAGTCTCACTCTGTCAACCAAGCTGAAGTACAGTGGCGTGATCTTGGCTCACTGTAGCCTCTGCCTCCTGGGTTCAAGCGATTCTCCTGTCTCAGCCTCCAGAATAGCTGGGATTACAGGCACATGCCACCACACCCAGCTAATTTTTTAATTTTTTAGTAGAAACGGTTTCACCATGTTGGCCAGGCTGATCTCAAACTCCCGACCTCAAGTGATCCACCTTGAGGTGGAAATATCTTCATTTGACATAGCAGGCATGTGAAAAAATAAATAGGCCTGGCATAGGCCAGCACTTTGGGAGGTGAAGTAGGAGGATCAGTTGAGGCCAAGAGTTCGAGACCAGCTTGGGCAACATGGTGAAACCCCATTTTTATTCAAAAAAAATTAAAAATAAAATATTTAGCCAGGTGTGGTGGTGTGTGCCTGTAGTCCCAGTTACCCAGGAGGCTGAGGTGAGAGGATTGCTTGAGCCCAGGATGAGGCTGCAGTGAGTAAGCAACACCTGGGCCCTCAAATTTGAGTGGCAGAGCAAGACTCTTTTGCAAATAACTGAATAAGAAGTATCTTCAGGCAAGAGAATGGAATGTGATTATTTTGGACAGTGATATCCAATGTTCAATTCTGAGCTGTATTGCACACTGTAGTATGTTGTGGTTCTGTACCTAAAATCTTCAGAAAAAGCCAGGTGCAGTGGCTCACACATGCCTGTAATCCCAGCACACTGGAAGGCCAAGATGGGCGGATCACTTGAAATCAGGTGTTCGAGATCAACCTGGTCAACCTGGTGAAATCTCATCTGCACTAAAAATAAAAAAATTTGCAGGGTGTGGTGGTGTGCACTATAATCCCAGCTACTCCGGAGGCTGAGGCAGGAGAATTGCTTGAACCCGGGAGGTGGAGGTTGCAGGGAGCCAAGATTGTGCCACTGCACTCCAGCCTGGGCAACAGAGTGAGACTCTGTCTCAAAAAAAAAACAAAACCCAAAACTGCAGTAAAGTCTGCTGCACACACGGTTTGAGAGAAGGGTATAGTATTTGGGGGGAATGAGGTGGTACATCGTGGAACAGTATGGTGGGGAAAGTGGAATAGAACCTCCCAGCATTCAACAATGATTTAGCTCCTTGAAAAAAAAAAAAAAAGAAGATAAATGAGAAATGTTTTACGTAATATCTTTAAGAGTGCTGTCAAAAGATATCCAAGCCATTCAGTTCTTTCCTTATTCTTCTATATGCAAGAGTAACTAAACTTCATAATGTAATAAAAAATTCATAATGACTTGGTAATGTCATCTTGAAATATGTTAAGCATGAGTTTATGTTATGCATTATGTTGGTACAAAAGAAATTGTGGGTGGGGGAGTTGCCATTACTGTTAATGGCAAAAATGGCAATTACTTTTGCACCAATCTAGTATATTCTAGATGCTTCTTGATTTATTTGTTTCTTTAGAACTTTTTTTTTTTAAGGTGGAGTCTTCCTCTAGTCCAGGCTAGAGTGCAGTGGCGCAATCTCTACTCACTGCAACCTCTGCCTCCTGGGTTCAAAAAATTCTTCTGCCTCAGACTCCTGAGTAGCTGGAATTACACATGTGCACCACCACACCCAGCTAATTTTTCTACTTTTAAAAGAGACAGGGTTTCACTGTGTTGGCCAGGCTGGACTCCTGACCTCAGGTGATCTGCCTGTCTCTGCCTTCCAAAGTGCTGGGATTACAGGTGTGAGCCACTGCACCTGACCTTCTTTCAAATTTTAAACTCATAAAGTGTTATGCTAAACATTTTAAATCATACAGGGGATTCGAAATTGAAATATCGAAGTGTCCTAGCTACAGTCGACCTTTCATCCCACCTTGCTAGAGGTGACTACTGTTAGTTTCCTCCTTTATTCTCACAGGTATAGTTTACATACATACATGTGTGTGTGTGGAGAGATTCTTTTGACATAAAAGCGTTGCCAATACATGTATCCTACAAATTATTTTTCCTTCTCCATTAACAATTAATTACGAACACGTCATTTGATTTTAAACAACCACTATTTCCATACTGGGCAGGAGTGCCTGGTTGCTAGACACTTTGAGGCTGACCTGATGGATGGTCTGGAGGGCTGACTTGCCAACCACTCAGCCTGCTCTTGTTTGCTTGGGCACCCCTTTGGGAAGGGCAGCACTGCCTCACTGCCCTTCTTCTTCACCCTTACTCCAATGAGGGATTTTCCATTGAAAGGCAGTAGTAACCCTTTCCCGCACCATTACCCACCATGCCCACACACACACACACACACACACACACACACACACACACACACACACAAACTAAGGAAAAAAAGGAACATAGAAATGGGCTGGGGACCTTTGTATCTGCTTGATCCATGAGCTTCCTAAAGCCCATGTCCCAAGCCTGATTCATCATAACATCCTTCATACCTCATTCCAGGTACCTGGCCCATTGTGCCACTTAGTACCTGACTTTAGAATGAAAGCCTAGGTCCTCATCACAGATAAGAGTCATCTTTCATTCATCTAAATAATGCCTAACTCTTAAAATGGCTTTTACTTTTATCAAGTGAAATATGTATGCAGTATACTTAGCTCATCCCCTTTGCCTCCTTAACCTGTCTTTTTTCAGTAAATGTTACCTTCATTTATGCAATCACTTCAAAATCCAAGCTGGGGATGGTGGCTCATGCCTGTAATCTCAGCACTTTGGGAAGCCTACGCAGGTGGATCTCTTTAGGTCTAGAGTTCAAGACAAACTTGGCCAACATGGCGAAAACCCATCTCTATTAAAAATACAAAAATTAGCCAGGCATGGTGGCGTGTACCTGTAGCCCCAGCTACTCAAGAGGCTGAGGCACAAGAATCGCTTAAACCTGGGAGGTAGAGGTTACAGTGAGCTGAGATTGTGCCTCTGCACTCCAGCCCAGGTGACAGAGGAAGACTCTGTCTCAAAAAAAAAAAAAGAAAAGGAAGAAACCCAGTTTTCTTTCTGGACTCCTTCCTCAGAACGTCCTGTTTCTAATTATTCTCCAAGCTTAGCCAATTCTCCAGTCTTTGTATCACTTACGTCTGCCCTGGGCGCTCCCTCTCCGCTGCCCTGCCTCTCACACACTGCTGTCACCTCTCACCTATATGTCTGCCATGGCCCAGGTTCCTTGCCTGCAGTTCTGTCATCCTCTGAATCATTCTCCACTGTGTACCTGAAAAGGTCATTCTGAAGAGCAAATAGAAACCAGTCAGTTCCTAATTAAAACAAATTGCTTCCTTTTATTATTATTATTTTGCCATTAGAAGATAGACTGAATCGTCCTTGATGTACTCATCCAACAAATATTTCTTGAACATCGGCAGTAAGTCAGATACTGGGTTAGATGCTCTCTGTACTGCTGTGACCCAACTAGCCCTTGAGCAGCCAGGCCTTGACCAACCAGCTTTTGCCGACTTTTCCTGTCTCACCCCTCACTCTTCTGTGTTTACTCTTCTCTGGCCAGAAGAAACTGCCTGCTGCCGAAGTGCACTCCTCTGAAGGGCCTGGACCTGGACTTTTTCTCTAGCGAGAAATGCTATTTCCCACAACTCCCTTCTTCATCAGGCCAATGCCTACCCCTTCTCCACATCTGTACTTACACTTCCTTTCAATATGTTTTCATTATTTCTCCTCTGATTGCTGAGTTCAGGCTCATCACTGTACCAGGTATTTAAGATATACTGACAAAAAAAAAGACAGGTAGTTTTTCTTTAGAGTTTACATTCTGGTGGGGGAAGATAGTGAAAAGAGGGACAAAAAGCAAACACATACGTAAATAAGAAAGTATCTGGTCGTGGTAGAAAGAGGATGACATTTGTTACAAAGAAGTAGAGCAGGGAGGTTCTTTAGATGGGGAAGTAGCATTGCGTTGTATCTACAATGTCAGGAAGGACACAGCCGTGGAAAGGTAGAAAAAGGACGTTCTAGGCATAAAGAGCAGTCCAAAACCATAAGGCAGGAGTGAGCAAGAGTGGCTGGAACCTGGAACATCGTCTGTATTTTGTTCTAAGGATAATGAGGAACTACTGGTTTTTAAAAGCCCGAATACAAATAAAGTATTTTTGTGTGTGTGTGTGTGTGTGTGTGTGTGTGTTTTAAGATGGCACTGGAAAGCTACTCTAAGCAAAACAGAGCATAGGACATTAAAGTAAAATTGGAGATCCTCTAGAAATCTGGTCCAACAGACTAAGACAGAAAAAAAATGTGACTTAGACCAGGTGGTAGCAAGTAGAGAAGAGATAAATTATGGGCTTGGCTATGTGGTGGAGGTTGAGCTGAATGGATGTCTTGATGGTTTGGATTAAAAGGAGAGGGAAATTGAGGAGGATTCGGAGCTGACTTGAGAGTTTTGGGATTGAAAGACTCATTTGTGGGAAAGCTTTCTCGATATCTCCTAAAGTAAGTTTGGAGACCCTGCTCCAAGCTCCCATCATAGTGCTTATTTGGGATTTCCTCTTCACTTATTGACTCCTCCCCTATTCCTTACGCTTCCTGAGAGCAGGTGCTGTACCTTCTTTCCTACAAAACTCTCGGTTCTGCAGACTGTGTCTTGTATATGACAGGTAATCAATAAATATATGTGAACAAATGAATGACCCCAAACAAAACAATTGGAAGCCAGCCAAATAAAATTTACATCCTCTCTCACTTTCTCCTTTTTAGTTATTTCCACATGTACTGAGTAAAACTGAAGAGCTGTTAATTTGTTTTTCTGAAAAGTAATCTAATTACAGGGGAGTGAAAGAGCACGGCTCCTTTAGTAAAAGAACTACACAGAGTAGTTTAACACCTTCTGTTGATTTTATCAAGTACTACTCAAAAATATTCAGAGCAATCTGAAATGGTAGCAGAGAACTTCCTTACTTCCTTTGATTCCATTGCAAGGGTCTCCATCTGGTAGATTATTCATGTCTTGTGTTGGCTCATCAAATATTATTATTCTATCAAATGAGTAATGGGATCTTTGTGGCTTAAAAAATCCCTTTCACTTTTGCAATATACTTCACAGTTGAGAAGGAGATTGGAGTGTTGGTATCCAGCACATCACCATCAATATTAGACAAAGTAGGATCAATGCTGCAACACACAACTCCAGTATGTCAGTGGTTTAAGACAACAAATGTTTGTTTATCTTTCATTTCCTAATCCTATGTGATTCAGTTGGGGATAGGATGGGGTCTCTGTTCAACTCATTTATTGAGAAATCCTTTCATCTCATGGTTCCACTATGGTGTCAGCTTCCACCCCTGGGTCATCTGCATCTGGTCCTCAGCTGAGAGCAGGAAGATGGTGTGGGGCATTTGACGGGCCTATATTGGACTAACGGACATTCCGCCCATCAGAGCTCAGTCATATGGTCCAATTTGATTTCAAGACAGGCCGAGAAATATAGTCGTCCCATGTACTCAGGTAGAAAATAAAATTTTATCTTCTCCAAATAAGAGAATGACATGGAAGATAGACACATTAGGGGTTCCCAAGATTATCTCCAGTTTTGATCATTTGCTAGGGGATGTACAAGACTCAGTATACAATCACAAAGTTGTGATTTATGACAACAAGAGTGCAAAGCAAAATCTGCAAAGGGAAAAGGCACATGGGGTAATGTTTGGAGGAAATCTGATGGGAGCCTCCAAGAGTTCTTTCTGAGTGAAGTCTCATAGGAAACGCTTAATTCTCCAAGCAATGAGTCATTGTGATAGCACTTGTAAAATGTTGTCTAGCAAGGAAGTCATTAGATGTCCAGTACTTTGCATGTACCCAAATTCCAGACTCCAAGAAGCAAAGCAGTTGTTCAACATAAACCATATTGTTTGCACAAACAGTTTAAGCACAGTGAGCCATTCAATTCAAAGGATGGCAGGCAGTCTCCCAAAATCCAAGTAGCCAGCCTGCAAGCAGGCCTTTCTAAGGACAGTGATCTCACACCTGTTACGTTAACTCTTCTGTGCAGAAATGGACATATGTTGACATCAAATTTATAATGTAATTAGATTTGAGTTCTGGTTAACCTTGGGCAAAATACTCCCTGGGTTTCCTATGTCATTAGCAAAACTGAAGAATAACATCTCATAGATGCTTTGCAAAAATAATGAATATAAAGCAAAAAGCACAGAACCTGTCTCATGACAATGTTCAAAATGTAGCTGCTGTTATTATTATTGCTATTTGCATTATCAGTGTTAGCGCCATTGTTGTCACGCCCGTACTCTGAATTGTGTTATAATCTGGGGTTCTTTCTTAAAGTTTCTCTTCCCCACTCTCAAACTTCGATCTACCTTATGTACATATGTGCATATAAATTTGACTTTTTTTTTTTTTTTTTTTTTTTTTGAGACAGAGTTTCGCTTTTGTTACCCAGGCTGGAGTGCAATGGCGCGATCTCGGCTCACCGCAACCTCCGCCTCCTGGGTTCAGGCAATTCTCCAGCCTCAGCCTCCCGAGTAGCTGGGATTACAAAATTTGACTTTTGAAAAATAATCTCTCTCTCTCTCTCTCTCTGTCTCTCTCTCTCTCTATATATATATATATATATATCTCCAATATAGATATAAACACTGTATTCAATATAGATATCTATTTGCTTTTTGAAAAATAATCTAATAATAATCTAAGATATTCTTATATCTGTATCTATAGATATATTCTTATATAGAGATATCTATAGATATTTGCTTTTTGAAAAATAATCTGTATATGTGTATCTATAGATCTATATCTTTATAGATATATATGCTGTATTCAAAATGGAATATAGTTGAATTTCGGTACATGCTAAGCACTGGATGTCTAATGACTTACTTGTTAGACAACATTTTGTAAGTTTTATCACAACGATAATATTATACATATATTTACACACATATATTTGGGAGTCATCTCTCAAAAACAGTTAGAAAACACAGCCCTATAAAGTGTTGTTGGAGGACAGATCTGAAAATCGTGCCTTTATTATGGTTACTTTCATTCTGTCCCTTGAGCTCCTCAAGAATCTAACATAATCTTTCTCATAATGATTCCCTCACTGGGATTTTGCAAAAATCAAAAAACAGTAGCATAATTTTTGACGTCGTAAAGATATAACATAAAAGTGCAGGTAGTTTTTATAAATAATTTATGTAAAAGTAACCTCTAATGTAAAATTTTATTAAAAGTATTTCTGAAGACTTCAGTATTTTCTTTATTGATTAATCTATAGCAATCCTATGAGAAAGTTCACATTTTCTTTCTCTTTCAAGTCACAGCTGGTTTGGTCCAGGCTCATGTGACAGCTCTGCTCCAGCAGGATGTCATTCAGGGACCCAGGTTCCTTCTAACACATTGTCCTCCTATCCCTTGCTACCATCTGTATCCTGTAAACTGGGTCACTGTCATGTTCAGATCCTGAGGGAAAGAGAAGTACTCATAGCACAGGGGCAAGTGACTCTATCTCACTTAAAGATAACATGAAGAGTCTCTGCATCACTTTTATTCACATTAAGACCTCCAATTTAGTCACAAGGACCATCTACCTCCAGGGAAAGCTGGAAAATGTAGCTTCTGGTTGAACAGCAGTGTAAAAATGTAAAAGGAGAAGCTGGATTTGGGGAAACAAACAGCATTCTGATAAAGTCAGTAAAACCTGCTACTACTGAATTTTGCTGGTTAATATTCCTAAAAGTTTCCTTAGATTCAGCTAATCCTTCTAAGACAGTTTTTGGTTTTAGCCTGGGAGCAGTATGAACTGATATGCCTCAAACTCAAATACTACTTGAAGAACCAGCATTTAGAAATAATACTAAGATTCTGTCTGATGAACCCTTTGAGACTTTCTACTTTCCTTAGCACTGTATGTCAGAATTGAATATATAACAAGTTCAAAAGCAGTTTCATCTAAAGAGGCTTTTTAATAGAACTTGTGGTATATAGAACCTAGTTTTCACAGCACAGACCCCATGCAAGGTTGGTAATAAGACTGCTCTGTGGATCAACTTTGGCAGCACTACTCTTCTTCATTTTTTGAAAGAACTAATTGGTTCACAAAAATATATCACTGAGGCCAGGTGTGGTGACTCACGCCTGTAATACCAGCATTTTGAGAAGCCCAGATGGGTCGAACACCTGAGGTCAGGAGTTCAAGACCAACCTGGCCACCATGGCAAAACCTCTTCTCTACTAAAAATAGAAAAGAAAATTAACTGGTCAAAGTGACATTTGCCTGTAGTCCCAGCGACTCAGGATGGGTGGATTACCTGAGGTCAGGAGTTCAAGACCAACTTGGCCACCATGGTAAAACCTTGTCTCTACTAAAAATAGAAAAAAAATTAGCCAGGAAAAGTGACATTTGCCTGTAGTCCCAGCTACTCGGGAGGCTAAGGCACATAAGTTGCTTGAACCTGGGAGGCAGAGTTTGCAGTGACAGAGCGAGACTGTTTCAAAGGAAAAAAAAAGGCTCAAACTACCAAGAAGTTTTATTTCTTTATTGAGAACTCAATAAATAATTTGCAAATTCAGTAGATATTTTTTAAAGAGCCTGCTGTACAACTTTGGCCGTTTTGTGGCTAAAACTAAAATCAAATCTGGGGCACCATTCATCACTGTACATTGCTGGCAGTAAACGTACTCCATAAAATCAGATCATTTTCTGCTTTTCACAATCCCCACTTAAATGTGTTCATTAATAGAAGTGTAACTGGCAATTACTCCAGTGATTCTGCAGGCATTCAACTCTTCATTAAAATAAAATACGTTGCCAAAACTTTGGAAGTTTTTTCAATGCTATATTTGGGCTGAGTGTGTGAGATTGTAAGTCTTCTTAAATCTGTGTTGACTAGTTTAATTTCAGGAAAATACAAGGGAGGAGAATGTGTCAAAAGAAAATGAGAAATAGTTATTTTCTTATCTATTCACATTTTAGTAAATTTTGCTTGATATCTGATATTCCAACTCCCATAACATTTTGGAAGATTGGGTCAAAACTTTTCATCTCAAGCTCCCTGTGTTTCATAAACACGTATTAATCATTGAGCACCAACAACTTACTGAATGCTTAATATATCCCGAGGACTTTGCTAGTATTGGATATATATTGATGAGAAAAAAGAAAGAATTGTTCTCACCTGATAGACATTAGAATGTACTGGAGGAAGAGGAAATTAATAAGTAAGCAAGATAAGGACAGAGAGATGACTGTATTAACTAGGGCTCTTTGATGGTACGCAACAGAATCTTGACCTAACAGGAAAAAGAAAAGTTCCCAGAAGAATCTAGGGAAGCTCAAACAATTGGACGACAACATTAGCACCTACCTAGTCCTTGTAAGAGGGAAGCACCTGAAAGGCTCCAGGTATTTTCTTGGGAGTAAACTAAGATGAGGGCCACAATATTCAGTAAATGACAACTATAGGTCTGTAAACACTCCTCATTCTCTATGCTGCACCCCTCCTGGGCTTCTTTCAATTTCATGAACGCAAGTTCTTCCCAGAGAAATAACCAAATTCTGGCATCTGCTGAAGAAGTGGAGGAAGACTGGGGAGCCCACAAGAACCTTTCCACTGGGTGACCTTTTCTTATCTCTATGTCATGCTTTTCCAGCATTTCCCCAATACCTTTCCATCACAGTGCTAACAACCTTCTCCTCCACTGCCTACTCTACATGTATTGGCTACTCTATATATACATTTATTTACATATAGAATATGTATATGTAAATACATGGCTATTTATTATTTACTATTATAAGACACACCCCTTCCTGTTGTTCAAAGATCCTTGGTTAGTAAAAATAAATGTTTACAGTGAGCTAAAACATCACCTACCAAATCCTTCATGCTGAGGACCTTTTTTCTTTTCTTTGAAGCATTCAAATAGGTCAACAAGGAAATAAACAAAACCACTTTTTTCTAAAGTGATTTTCAGCCATTTTAAGTAGGTCAATATCCAACCTAATTTCTACATGGCTACTCTATTTAAATAAGTCATTATTTATTTTCAATAAGTCATGGAGAAGAGCTTCTGCTCCTTCTGGTCTTAGGGCCTTTTCATGTGGTGTTTCCTGGGACACACCTCTCCTGCTATTTAGGATGATGGTTCCTTCTCATGCTTCTCACAGCTCCTTATAGGTGAACCCCTGCTGCGCCCAGCTGGTTCTTAGTTAGCAAATTTATCATCATCTCTAATAATTAATTAATTTGTTCATTGTTTTCTGAGATGGGAGTGAACGATGGCAGAGTTGTTGCTGTCTGGATTACCCCCTATACCCAGTACCCTGTATTTTTTCTGGCTCACAGTTGCTTCTCAACTTGTTGCTTGAACAAGTGAATGTGTTCAAGATACCTCACAGAACTCTCTCCCTAATTTAACTTAGGCAGGGCCATGGTTCTCTGGGGCCTCTCTGACTACATCTGGGTTTCAAGAAATTTCTGCTGATCCCAACTCTTACCAATAGAACCCACTTACTCTTCTGTGGAATCTCCAGTTTGTTTGGTCCTTCTTTTGGTCATGGGTTCAATCTTGGTCTCTGTTCCACCTTTTCAGGTGAATTCTGTGCAGGCCTAGACTCTAAATTTCCTTATGAGCTACCTGCTGTGTATTCTTGGATCCCAAGATCTGCAGCCCTGGGCTGGACTCTTCCCCATTTCACCACACCCCCAGTTTAGAGGTGCTTCTGTGGATTTGTTTGTCTGCAGAATACTTTGGAACAAAAAGACATCAACATTTAAAAGATATTTCTACCTTCAAACACTTTACAAGCTATTTATAAAATAAACACTACTAATGAAATTACTCAAGTAAAAATGAGCACAGAGTCTAAAACTCAGTCTGCAGAGCCCTTAGAAACATTTCTGAAGGACATTTGTGAGTGTATTAACTGCACTGTGAATGGGATAACAAATTAACACATTCAAGGAAAGAGTTAATATTTGAGGCCATCTGACGAAATCATTAGCATAAATGATTTTGCATAAAGGGCCAATTTGCATGTTATCAAATACCATGTTAGAAAAGAAGGTAGAGATAGAGTTACTAAGTTAAGAAATGCCTAGTGGGAAGGCAAAGTTGGTAAACTGGGAGGGAGCAAATGTGACCCATAAAGTTTTTTTTTTTTTTTTTTTTTTTTTGAGACAGAGTCTTGCTCTGTCACCCAGGCTAGAGTGCAGTGGCACGATGTTGGCTTACTGCAATCTCTACCTCCTGGGTTCAAGCAATTCTCCTGCCTCAGCCTCCTGAGTAGCTAGGATTATAGGCAAGCGCATCATTGAATTCTTATATTCCTTGGATTGGATTTTGACTGTTTATTAAATCTTGATGATCATCATTCCTAACCAGATTCTGAATTCTCTTTCTCTCATTTCAGCCATTTTAGCTTGGTTAAGAATCATTGCTGAGGAAATAATGTGGGCATTTGGAGGCAAATTACACTCTGGCTATTTGAGCTGCTATAGTTCTTTTGTTGGTTCTTTCTCATCTCTGTGTGCTGAAGTTTCTTCAGTGTTTTCAGATGCTGTACTTTGTCTAAGTGTTTTCTTTTATTTTTTGCTTTTATCTTATTTGTGCTGTTGGGAGTTTTACTGTGGTGGAAAGTGGGTTCTAGTCTTAATTTCTGGAAGATTTTAATGGGCCAAGGCTCAGCTCAGCACTCCTGGTTTGTGTGTTCCAACTTTGGGGAGCTGGTACTGGGCTCTGGCTTTGTTTTCTGGAACCCCAAGGTAAGAAATCTGCTATGCTGTAGGGGCCAAGGTGTTCCCAGTCCAGTGGCCACAACACTCCACTCACTGGTGTCATTGTTGGCATCACTTATCTATTTGCTGCAAAAATGTTTACCTAAGTAAATAGGCCTGTAAATCCGTAAATAATTTTACATTTTTACTAAGACATCTTTTCCAAGTCATTTTATTTTTCCTCAAGTAAAGAGTTAGATTTAGGCAAGTCTCCCCTTAGACAATAGGTTGCTAACCTGTCCAGATACCTTGCTTATTTCACAGCAATTTACTTAGCAAGCCCATCATCTGTGTCCACTAATCTTAATTATGTTACCATCATTGCACAAACCCAATTAGCTTCTGTCTTTGAAAGAACTGAAATAATCTACTATATCACATATCAAGGTGTCCTGTCCATTCCATTCTGAAATGGTGCAAAGACTCAAGACTTTTTTTTTTCAGTAAGAACAATTTACTTATCTTTCTTTGATGAACAGTTTTCTTTGTTATTGTTGATTTTTCAATAGTACCAGTAGTCAAAACCTACTTTGTAGCAGATGTAGAAACAGGTTCTAATCCATGGTTTGGCTCCAAGGTCTCAACAGTCTTCAGTCATCTTATTGAATGCATCTTATTAAAATACATCTCCACTATATTTTTTTTCTCTATGGAAATAAGTTTCCTTAAAAGACTCACCCACCTCTATGCAACAGAATAATTTAGCTTAATCTCTAGTTTTTACCATTCTTTTAGCTACAGTCTGGCATTTTCTACTGCCTGCAGGACTTTTCCACTTGACTACATTTCCATCATCTGACTCCATTTAACTGACACTATTTAAACTAAACTCATCTATGCCAAAAATGTAATTCTCTGGACTTCATTATTATACCAAAATTTGACAGACATTTTAAAAATCTTATGCATACATTTCTTGTCACCCTATTAACATTGTAAATGTCCTGAGGAAAAGGATCTCATAAGATACTTCTCAATATTGTCCTTCTCTTCTGCTAAGCACAATGCAGTGCATGAGGTATTCAGTAAAAGGGAGAAGAAGCAAAAAATGAGAGAGCTGTAAGTCATTTTAATTACTATATAAAATTAGGTTCAGTGTGACATTTAAAATTACAGTTTAATTTGATTCAGTGGTCATGAGCTAGTTTCATCAGGGGTGCTCAAGAAACCCTGGGGGTACTTATAATGAATAATTATTATACCCTGACCCCTAGGCAGGCTATTCTTAGGTTTTGGTTATCATGAAATGAACCCTGGAGGTGATATTAGGGAAAAGAGAATAAATGAAGACGGAAAGGTAAGGTCTTCTTTTTAATCTTTTTGCTTTCTCTCACTGGAAAAGTCTACTGACAAGAGGCAATTAAATTTTCAAGGATATTTGAGACAGGAAGCCCATTTTAAATATGGAAGAGAAAGTAGAGTGATAGAAGGGTTAGATAAATTAGTTTGCTAAACTTAATTTATCTTTAATTTAACTTATTCTTGCAACCCCAAGAATAAGTTCTGAAAGGAAATCCTTGTAAACAGTTTGGTTTTCATTTATAGAATTACCTAAGTAGGTAGCCACAGAGATGACACAAGCGATGACAGAGAAGACACAGTCTTCTCTTCCTCTAAGCTTGAAAATGCTTCTGTAAGAATGGACACCAGCAAATTCCACCCCCCAAAAGAGAGATATAATAGAAAGAGAGCAGTATTGTCAAACACGAGGACTTCCAATCTATGTTCCAGATGTAGTGGTAAAAGGGAATCAAGAAAACAAATGTACTTTTTTTCTTCCTATAATTGCAGATAAACATGAGAAGTTATATATTATTAGGTCAAGGATAAGTCAAAATGATGCAGCATTCATTTCAATTCAATTTAATTCAACAAATATTTAGTAGAAGTCATGGTAGATATTCTACCAATATTGTAGATACACAAAGGGAATTAAGGAAACCTGTTCCCTCAAGAAAATGCATTTATTTGTAGTTAGAAGCCTTGGTGCTATGTGGAAATTCTATATATTTTTATTCCATTCCTCTTTCTACTCTCTTGGGTCATTTCACACTTTTCTCATTCTTATTAAACTTCTCAAAAATCATTCTGACAAGATAATGCCTAAGTCCTTCAGGACATAACATATATAATGAAATGAATGTGTAAATGAAATAAAATATTTTCACCATTTCTGTATAATGGAAAAAAATCACAAAAACAAAGTTATCTGGTTTTGACTTTTTTTTTTTTTGCAAACAACTCTTATTCTGATGGTTTATTTGTTTTTAGAGAAATATTATCATAATCTGGTTGTTCTTTTACAATAACCATCACAGTAGATAGGTAAATGAAGAAACCTTTCTTATGTGATTTCAGAAGGTAATGCATTGTAATGTAACCTTATTTTTAACATTTTAATGTAACCCTATTTTTTAATATTTTGATTTTAGAACAGGGCTATAGTGTTGGTAAGGCATAATTATATACATGTATTAATAATTACACACATGTAGAGGTATTATATATAGTGGACCTTTAATATAATATAAGTAAAAGTAAAATTATAAGCAAATGAACATTATTAAAATGCATTATTAACAAAACTAATGCTGTAGGTAAAACTAACTAAAATCAAAATATTTACTAAATCTACTTACTCCTATAATTTGCTTTGCTGGTTAAAACCCAGCTATAAAAATTTTGATCAAAGATTTTTATTTTGTAAAAGATCTGAGACAGCATAAACGTTAATAAAATTTCTTTATTTTATTTGCAGATTTATTTGAGTAATTTGAAAAATTATTAATGTTCCTTAATTACTCTCAATACCTTACAGTATTTCCTGTAGGCACTGTTGGTGATACTGAATTTAAGTTACATTTAACAAAATAGTTTTTAAAGTAAAAATTATGATTTGGAGTTTGCCAACTAAATCTTGTTAGCTTTCACTGTCTGTATTGAGAAGAGCGGCAATTCTTGTCTTTCTCCTTTTTCCTCTTTAATTAACAGGAACTTATTTATATAATACCTATAAAATCAGTTCATCTTGCCTGATACCCCTGATTGTAATGGTGTACAGTTTATTCTATTAGTCAGTTTTCATGCTGCTGATTAAAGACATACCTGAGACTGGGTAATTGATAAAGAAAAAGAACTTTAATGGACTCACAGTTCCATGTGGCTGGGGAGGCCTCACAGTCATGGTGGAAGGCAAAAGACACATCTTACACGGAAGCCGCCAAAAGAGAATGAGAACCAAGTGAAAGGGGAAACCCCTTATAGAAACATTAGATCTCATGAGACTTATTCACTACCAGGAGAACAGTGTGAGAGAAACTGTCCCATGATCCAGTTATTTACTACTGGCTCCCTCCCACAATGCATAGGAATTATGGAAGCTGCAATTCAAGATGAAATTTGGATGGAGACACAAGCAAACGATACCGTCTATCAAAGCATTATTTTTCCTTGACTAGCTGATCTAGAAGGGCAGCTTATGATCATGGTGACCATGATCAGTGAGGTGGTTAAGGAATTCTACAGATTTTGTGCATTTGTGCCTTCACAGACAACCAGAATCTATTTCTCTTTTCATGATGAATTAACTAACAAAGCTCTATCCAAAATTTTGAATTTTTTGTTAAATGTCTTGTGATTAAAGAACAGAGGTTACAATCATTCAGTCACACAATCTCTTCATCAGTCATTAAGGTACATACCTGGTGCTCCAGTTATTCACTGTGGTATAACAAACTACCTGGAACTTAATGGCTTGAAATATTCACCATTTCAT
This sequence comes from Callimico goeldii, assembly GCA_963573925.1. Lineage (NCBI taxonomy): Eukaryota > Metazoa > Chordata > Mammalia > Primates > Cebidae > Callimico > Callimico goeldii. The sequence goes on from CAUYOR010132247.1 coordinate 19,964, forward strand.
TATGATTGTCCATTCTCTGCATCAATAGTTAGGATTTGGCAAAGAGAGAATGGTTTGCTTCTAATGGAAAGACTCCAATGGCTGGGAATAACTTGAGAATATAAAGGCTTATTTTTAAATTTATTTTCTTTAAGATTATTTTTATTCCCTATATTTAAGGTATACCCAACGATGTTTTTATACACACATAAATTTGGAGTCATGTTTTAAGATCATGATCTGGATCTGGTGAGGGATAGGTGACAATAGAAAAATGCTGTTACAGATGGCTCATTTAACAGACCAGAACAAGAGTTACTACTTAGCTAGCATATTTAATCTACATAGACTATAACTGGAAAATAGTCATATTCCAGGTTGAGATACAAGCAATGGGATGTATAAGAGAAAGATAATGAAGATGCAGATAAATTCTCCATTTTCAGTGTTATTTGATTCACATAGCATATTGGTAAAAGACTACAACTATTTATTTTACTATTTATGATAGCATCATTGTAACACATTTTTAACTCAAATGCATAAATTATTGTAGAAGTTTGTTTAATAACTCCTTTTATTCTGAAGCTTCCCAGGCAAATGCTAAGTGAACATAAAATGAATGTACATTATTGACACATTTAATATGGAAAATAAAATGAATGAATTAATGGATAAATAAAGGTGGAGTTTTTAAAATATAAATGATTTAATACTTTAAAAAAACCATTGTCATTATAAATAGTTCAGGGGTAATTTTTAATTCCTATTTCCCTTAAAATAATTCAAGATAATTATTATAAAATTATTCAACAAATCGCTCACTCTAGAATTAATATGAATGTGGTATTCCCTTCTCTACCTTGGAAACAGTCAAAATCTACCACATAATTGTTAGGCAATATTTTGGAAAAAAGCTTAAAGATGCTAATTAAAGAGTTTGTTTTTCATTTTAAAAGGTCATTACCAATTAATGTTCTGGTAAGTGTCACTTTTAGAAGATGAAAGTTATGAGCAATAAAAATAAATTTAAGTTGATTTTTTTATCTAGGAATATTAAATGTTTTATTGTTACACTTAGGTGTAACTTTACTTTATCGGACTCCATATTACCAATGGCAGGGATTTTTGAAAAAAAGGAAGGATGATATTACTCATGGGTTGCTCATCAGAGATATCGATTGTGCTCAAATATTTCCTATAAAAGCAGGAATAAAGTTTATGAACACAAATGAGGGAGCTTGGTTTGCTACACTCAATCATTACTTGAAAGAATATATATTATACATATATATACACATATACGTAAATTTTTGTTGTTGTTCCGGTTGGTTTTTTTAGTCAATTTAAATAGCCAAATATGGTTTGTTTCTGCTAAAATATCAGAACATCTTAATCCTCTGGATTATTACGATAATTCATTCATTAATTCAAAATTTGTCAAGCACCTCTTAGGTATTTGGAATAAACCACTTAACACAACAAATGTTCTTTTCTACTTTTGTAGAATAACAAACAAAAAATACGTAAGTAAATTATGTGATATATTTATATGTGATAAATATTATGAACAATAGAAAAATTAGATGAAATAGAGTTGGGGGAGGCAAGGATGTGTATCACGGCTTATAATTATAAGGGTATTGATTCCGATCAATGTCTCCTCATTGGGAAGATGGCATTTGAGCAACAACTAGAAGGAAGATAAACACTAAATTTTGAGGATATTTGCAAGTTCATAAAGCAGAAGTGTGCCTTCCCTGTTTGTGAAACCTCTGAGATGCTGGTAAGCCTGAAATGCGATACTCAAGGAAAAGGTACTGAGAGAAGAGAGGTTGGTGAAGTTTGTAGATTTATGTAGGGACCTGTGGGCTACTGTAAGAAATTTGCTTATACTCTGACTGAATTATGGAGCCCGTGTTAGGTTTTGACATGATCTAATAGAGTCACTCTAACTACCGGGTTAAGTGTAGGTTTGTAAGAGTGGAGTTAGAGAAATTAATTAGGAGGCCATTGAAGAAATACAAACAAGAGATGACAGCGTCGAGGACCAGCATGTGGTGAACAGTAACCATTTTCTGCATATTTGAAAGGTAAATGCCACAGAAATTCCTGGTGGATTGGAAAAAAAAAAAAAAAAGAGATATGTGAAGAAGGAGAGTCCAGAAAGAGGCTTGTTTGGGCCGAACTGATTGGAAGGGCAGCGTCGCCATCAGCTGGTTGTATAGAAGACTGCAGTGGAGCAGATGTAGGGAGGAGCAAGGCTTCTGTTTCAATTAAGCATGAAAACTCACCACATACGTGAAAGCTTTTGTTCATTCAAAAATTGTTTTGTTTGTTTTGCTAAGGCTAACACTGACTTTTTTTGAGGGAGATTGTGGGGCACATTGTGATGTAACAAAGGTTAACTGATATAAATACCAACCAGGCTAGTTATTTAGTTAACGTCGTTGATATTATAATCTAGATGATTACAACATCTCCATTTCATTGAAAAACACAAAACTTTTTTTTTTTTTTGAGACGGAGCCTCACTCTGTTGCCCAGGCTGGAGTGCAATGGCGTGATCTTGGCTCACTGCAACCTCCACCTCCTGGATTCAAGTGATTCTCTTGCTTCAGCCTCCAGAGTAGCTGGGATTACAGGCACCCATCACTATGAACAGCTAAGTCTTTTTGTATTTTTAGTAGAGAAGGGTTTCACCATGTTGGCCAGGCTGGTCTTGAACTCCTGACTCAGTCTATCCACTCACTTAGGCCTCCCAAAGTCCTGGAAGTCCAGGTATGAGCCACCGCACCCAGCCAAGACGCAACTTTTTTTGAGATGGGTAAGACCTGGCTTTGACTCTGGACCTTGACACTTTGCTGTTGTGTGACTCTTACTTTTAATTTTGCCTCTTAATTTGCTGCACTTAAGTTGAGCCCCAAGAAAAAAATGGGGACAAAACCTTGTACTTTTTGTAAATGAAATAAACTTTATAAATAAAATATACTCAGCATATACTACATGCTTAACAAAACTTATTTTCATTAATTACATGTCATTATTTAGACATTGTAATTTATTTATTCTGCTCCTTATATTTATATTATTATTCTTATTTTTAATATTTCACTGTCAAAGCTTTAGAGCTTGCAATTTACATTCTCAGCTATCATTAATTACATCTCTGGGCATTTTACTAACATTTCATGGAGTTCAAATCAGCATTACAATTCCTGGAAAAAAAAAGTGATTTCCTTGCTACATTCCTTATATATTAACCCATAGCTGATGTTTCTTTTCTGGCAGGATTGTGGGGAAATTGGCCTTTGAAGGCATTCATGACAGCATCGGTAAAAGATTTACAGCACCTAATCTGTCAGAGATTTGTCCTTAGAATTAAAGAGCAGTAGGATATCTGTAGACCAGAGTTCTCATGCTTAGTTACATTCAAAATATCTTGTAAAATTAGTTTCAATGTCAGCATACTAATGCCTATGTCAGCTTTTTAAAAAGAGTGGCAATGATATACAGCCACCTAAACTTTGACTGGAGACGATAAAATAGATGGAGTGGTCAAATTTAGTCCTAAGTAACCTTTTATTCAATGACAGTAATTACTTATTTGAACCTTTAATTCATTTAAATTTGCTTGAACTTTCAAGTGACTACCCACATATTTTCCATTTTGACAGATAAAATTAAATGACTAATATGTAGAACAACCTACCTAATGCTTGGTGTGATTGACAGTTAAAAAATCATAAAGCACCTTTTCCTCTGCCAGATTTGAAAATCTAAATCTTTAATAAGATCAATTTATATTTATTACTTTTTTCACTATTTTTACAGAAACGTTCTCCAAAATAAAAATTAATGATCCATGAATGAGATTCCAGAGATTTGGAAAAACATGAAAATATCTTGTATATATACACTTTGCTTGAACACTTTCCAAACTTTTCACGATTTTTCAAGTTTGTGTGTGTGTGTGTGTGTGTGTGTGTGTGAGAGAGAGAGAGAGAGAGAGAGAGAGACCTAGTGAAATTATAATCACTGCTTTGATGACATTTTAAACATTTGTGAATCAAATGACAAGTGATTTTACCAAAAATACATTACAAATGTATTGCTCTACTGAAATAATCAAATAGAAATATTATTCTTAATTTTTCACCCACATATTTTTCTCTAACTCACTTGCATTGGTTGCAATACATGGATATATTTATTGACATAAAATGGGTGTATTTATTGAATAAAATCCTTTGATATGGTTTGCTTTACGTGGTCTTCTAAAAAATTAATGTTTTAGTTTTACATTTGTATTTTCATCATTTCTGATAGACCGGATGACAAATCAGCCATTTATTGGTTGATCATGCAGAATTTTGGAATACCGACTTTGTGCTTGGACACATTCTCTGGAACTGTGGTAGTTCAGCCACATTTTCCCCCACAGCTAACACTCCGAAAGTCGATGGAATTGCACTGTTTTTGAGAGCGTTCAGTCAGGTTGCTATGGGAGTGATTATAAGGAGTAAAACTTCCCACGGTTTCACTGAACTACTTGAAAAGACTCTCTCCCAACCCTCTTGCCATCCCTTTGTTGCTATAGCTTAAAGTCTAGCTCTAAACTAACCTGAAAAATCTTGCTTTAGCTATAGAACCACAACATGCTTTCTAAGGTTATCAGTTCAAACTCCTATAACTTGGAACCAGTGGTCATCCAGATGCAGAATAGATGACTCATGGCAAATTCGTTTAAAAAATAAATTAAAGTGGGTATGATGGTATCTGCAGTTAGCCTGTAATGTCTGTTTTTGCAGTTATTATTGGCTGCCATTTTTTTTTTTAAAAAAAACCAATTCTAATTAGAGGTTGTTCTCAGATTTTGTCAGTTAATCTTGGGCAATTTATCATAAATGATGATCATTGAGATCCACTGTCACTTTCTAATCCAATAGATTTTAGATGCAGCCCAGGGATATGTATATTTTATGCTCTTCCACTAATGAGTCTGCCTCTGGTTTTCTGAAGATCCTGGTGTGAGAAAATTGTCTGAGAATTTAAGTTCGGTCTCTCAACTAAGAGATTGTTTATTTTCCCTAACCTTCATAAATTGCAGTCAGGAGATATAGCCAATAAATATTGGACAATCATGGGGAAAACTTGAGGCATTCTTTTAGATATGAGGATTTTTGCTTTTGTATGTCAACTTTTATGCTGTTTATGTCACCATTCTCCCTACTCCTATTTTTTTCTCATGGATATTCAGGTTTATTATTATTTGGAATCAGAGGATGGTACAACTGGAAGAGACACTTATAATGATGTAAATAAATGCCTCAGTTACATATGAGAAACTTGAGCCTAGAAAAATATATGACTTTTATTTAAAAAGTAATGACTTTTATAAGGTCATTTACCTAAAAGTTATATATAATAATACTAGTTCTATTCATAAAGCTAGATTTACTGGCATGTATTTTAGTGCAATTTTTACAAGATATTTTTTTAGAATATCATTTACTGATGATTTCTGAGATTTTAGTGCTATTAGAACTTTGCTCAATGACAAAATTTAATTTTACTTTTATTTATGAATACGTGCTTGTTGTAAAAGTACAAATATTCCAAATATTCCACAATACAGAGAAAATAAAAAGTGATATATCCTAGTTTTCCAATGTTTCCGTTCAGAGATAAAGTATATTTTCCATGCTTTTTTTTTTTTTTAATCAGAGTCTTGCTCTGTGGCCCAGGCTGGAGTGCAGTGGCATGATCTCAGCTTACTGAAACCTCAGCCTCCAAGGTTCAAGAGATTCTCTCATTCCTCAGCCTCCCAAGTACCTGGAATTACAGGCTTGCACCACCACACCCCTCTATATTTTGTAGTATTAATAGAGAAGATGGGGTTTCACTATGTTGACCAGGCTGATCTCCAGCTCGACCTCAAGTGATCTGCCCACCTCAGTCTCTCAGCGTGCTGGGATTACAGGCATGAGTCACCATGTCTGGCCTATTTTCCACACTTCTTAATGGAAACAAGGTTATATATCTGTGTATATGTATATACATACAGCAAAAACCTATTAGATATGTAGAACTGTTAAGTGTTTGATTTCCCAATGCATAATACAACATGATCCCTGATTTCTTAATATTGAAAAACATATATATATTTTTTTTTTTTTTTTTTTTGAGACGGAGTTTCGCTCTTGTTACCCAGGCTGGAGTGCAATGGCGCGATCTCGGCTCACCGCAACCTCCGCCTCCTGGGTTCAGGCAATTCTCCTGCCTCAGCCTCCCGAGTAGCTGGGA
>CAUYOR010132248.1:0-11571 GCA_963573925.1 Callimico goeldii
CCTGTAATCCCAGCTACTCAGGAGACTGAGGCAGGAGAATTGCCTGAACCCAGGAGGTGGAGGTTGCGGTGAGCCGAGATCGCGCCATTGCACTCCAGCCTGGGTAACAAGAGCGAAACTCCGTCTCAAAAAAAAAAAAAAGAAAAAAGAATAAATTCTGGTATTTGCATGGTAGCAGGACTCTCTTTAACAATAAGGTACAAACAACAATAAAAAGAGACACAGAACGTCATTATACAATGATGTAAAGGTCAATTTAGCAAGAAGATACAATTAAAAATTATATGCCCCAACAGTGGATTACCCAGCAATTAAAGCAAATATCATCAGAGTGGAAGAGAGAGAGAAAACCTATACAATAAGACTGGGAGACTTCAGTATTCCACTTTTAGCATTGGACGGACAAAACCAACATCAAAATCAACAGAGACACATCTGACTTAATCTGCACTGTAGACCAAATGGACCTAATAGATATTTTAAAAACATGTCATCTAATGGCTACATAATCCACATTCCACATTCTTCTCAGCACATGGATCATTCTCAAGCATAAACCATATTTAGGCTACAAAGCAAGTCTAAAAAAACTCAAAAATATTGAAATTATGTCAAGTATCTGATCAAAATAGAATAAAACTAGAAATCAAAAACAGGAATTTTGGAAACTATACAAGCACATGGAAATTGAGCAACGTTTTCCTGAATGACCAGTGCATCAATGAAGAAATCAGAAAGGAAATTAAAACAAATAATAATGGAAGCACAACATAACAAAACCTATCAGATATAGCCAAAACAGTACCAAGAGAAACGTTTATTTATAAATGCCTACATCAACATGTAAAAGAAAGAAAAAAAAACTTCAAATAAACAATCTAACAATGAATCTTAATTAGAAAAGCAAGAGCAAATCAAATACAAAATTAGTGAAAGAAAATAAATAAAGATCAGAGCAAAAATAAATACAATTTAATTAAAGATAATACAAAAGATCAATGAAACTGAAATTGTTTTTTTGGAAAGATAAATAAAATTGGCAAACTTTTTGCCAGGCTAAGAAAAACAAGTAACATCAGAGATGAAAAAGGAGACATTAGAACCAATATGTCAAAATTCAAAGGATCATTAGAACCTACTGTGAGCAACTACATGTCAATAGTACTAAAAGTCCATGTCCTCTCAAGAACATTGGACTGGAAAAAGATTTATTGAATAATGGAAGTAGAGGCAACCAAAGTAGAAAATGGCAAATGGGATCGCTTGAAGCCAAACAATTCTATGCAGCAAAGGAAACAATCATCAAAATGAAGAGACAACCCACAGAATTGGAGAAAATATTTGCAAACTATCCACCTGACAAGGGATTAATCATGAGAATATACAAGGAGTTCAAGCAACTGTATAGGAAAAAAATGTTATCATCTAATTAAAAATGGCAAAAGATCTTAATAGGTATTTCTAAAAAAAAGAATATGAATGGCAAACAGATATATTAAGAGGTGCTCAATGTCACTGAACATCAGAGAAACGCAAATCAAAACTCTGATGAGATATAATTTCACCCTAGTTAAAATGGCTTTTATCCAAAAGAGAGGTAATAGCAAGTGCTGGAAAAGATGTGGAGAAAAAGAGACCCTTCCATGTGGCAAGAATATAAATTAGTACAACCATTATGTTAACAGTTTGGAGGTTTCTTGAAAAAAGAAATTCTAAAAATATAAATACTTTAGGAAAAGGTAATCCCACTGCTAGCAAATACTCCAGAGAAAGGAAATCAGTGTATCTAAGAGATCTGCATTCTCAGGTTTATTGTAGCAACATTCACATGGCCAAGGTTTGGAAGGAACCGAAATGGTCAACAATAGATGTGCAAATAAAGAAAATGTGGTATGTGTACACAGTGAAGTACTGTTCTGCAATAAAAAAGCTGTCATTTGTAACAACATGGTTGGAACTGGAGGTCATTATGTCACATGAAATAAGCCAGGCACAGAAAGACACATTTGCATGTTCTCACTTATTTGTAGGAGCTAAAAATTAAACCAATTGTACTTGTGGAGATATAGAATAGAATAATGGTTAGCAGAGGCTGGGAAGGGTAGTGGGGTGGAAGGTTGAGGGAGAATAGTTAATGGTTTCAAAAATCAGAATGATTAAGATCTTGTATTGGATAGAACAACAGAGTGACTACAGTCACCTACAGTTTATTGTACATTTTCAAACAACTAAAAGAGTAGAATTAGGTTGTTGGTAACACAAAGAAAGTATAACTTAATCAAGTGATGGCTGCCCTATTTATCCTGATGTGATTATTATGCATTGTATGACTGTATCAAAGTATCTCATATCAACCCCCAATATATACATCTACTATGTCTCCCAAAATTAAAAATCAAACAATGCTCATATATATATATAAAATGAGCATCTATATAACAATATATGAGCACATATTATATATTAATATATAATAATTTGTAAATATATATAAGCATATATAATGTAATCATATATAATAGGAATATATGAATACACACAATACATATATAAACTTAATTTTCCTTTATTAATTTTATTAACATATTTACCTAAATATTGTTAAGAATCTCATCAATATCTAAAACATTACTCTTTTTGTAAAATCAGATTGGCATTTATTGCTTCAGTGAGGATCAAATGACTCACTTTATAGATTATATTGCCACCGAATGTTTACTATGGGCCAATATTTATCAATTTCTTCTACGTTTGAAGAAATTTGAAAATGTAAATGTGTATGTCTTCACAATGACCTTATGTGGTAACAAGAGAGAAGGAGAGAAAAAAATCCCTTGGGGGACACAGACTGCAGAAGCAGCCTGCCTGAAAAGTCACAGCAACAGGCAAAAATTAAACAACCTGGAAAAATCTCAGCTGCACCTGCACACAGATAAGCAGACAGAGTCCAGCACAGAAGCCTTTTGTTCTTTGTATAATTAGTGAGCTACCAGGAAAAATTCCCTCCCCTGTTCAGGCATATACACAGCGGGTTCCCTGGAAACTGGCACGAAGAGGAGAGGGATTACCTAAAGCAAAGCCACAGTTATGTAAACAAGAGAAGGGCACTTTGTGCTTGCCTAGAGACATACAAACAACTGCACCAGACAAGGGTAGTTCGGAAGACAACTTTACTGGTAAGAGAAGTTACTCAAACATCTACAGAGATGAGAGGAGTTTCTTATAAAAAGCTTTTGAATTTAGCTGTAACCTGGCAATCCACTTGGTCTCCCCTCTTCACTGAAGAAAACTTTCTTCTTTTGCTTATTAAACTTTCACTCCAACCTCACCTGTGTCCAAGTTCCTAAATTTTCTTGGACGTAGGACAAAGAACCCTGTTTGGACAATGAGAAACTGCTACATTAAGGTGCATTGATAAGAATGCAGCAGTAAAAATTATTAATGCCCCCATTTTACAGATAATGAACCTAGGATACAGAATATTTTTAGTAACTCACCCAAGAATATGTAACTAGTAAAGTGTTTGACTCTGAACCAACATACTAAATTAGGAGTCGGCATTTTTTTTTTTTTTGCTGTAAAGGACCATATAGTAAATATTTAAGGTTTTTGAGCCACATAGAGTTCTGGCAAATGCTCTTTTTCAAAATAAATTGTGCTACCCTTGAAAAATGTCAAAATCATTTTATGCTCTCAGGTCAAACAAAATCAGGCAGTGGGCTAAATCTGTCCTGCATTCCATACCTTGTAATTCTTCTGCTAGATTAAAATAAATAACTTCCTTTGCCTTTCATTACCTCTTATAATAGATTCCATGAAAGGATAACTAAACCTCATTATTTAAATTTATTTGTATTAAATTATTTGTCTTTTTAAATTAGAGATACTATTATTATTATGTTGTTGTCTTTTACTTACAATTTTGAAGGCAAAATACTTGAGTAGAAATTTATTGTAATGAAACTTTAATTACAAGGAATAATGTTAAATCACCAAAGATTAAATGTTTGTTTGAAAATAATTTTCTTGATATAAGGTAAAAATATAAAGCTTAATATATATGTGTCATGATTATGCTCCTATAGTCCCAGTTACTCCGAAGGCTGAGACACTAGAATCACTTGAACCCAGGAGGCAGAGCTTGAAGTGAGTGGAGATTCACCACTGCACTCCAGCCGGACAGAGTGAGACCCTCTCTCATGCACACACACACACACAAACCACCACCACTAACAACAAAATAAGTAAATGATAGGTTATGTTTTTCATAGTCTCTGTTAATAGAAATATAATTACAATAAAGTGATACATTTAGATGTTACCTAACAAAATGCAACTTTTCTCACTAGCAAGCATAATTCTTTGCCTACATTGTCAGTTCTTCAGACGAATGGCATGAATTTCCTTTGGCTCCACAGTCATAGAAACCTTTTTATGTTGTCACACCAATTTGTCTTTTTGGGTAAGACTGTAAGGACCTAATCAGGCTGAGGGAGGCTGCACAGCTATCAGGACTCAGCTTTTGTCTGGAAACTCATCCATGGTTACAATCTACCTCCATGAGCTGTACAAGGAGAATGGTTTTCCTTTAGATAATTGCTCTTGAATTTTAAGTCATACCTACATCCCTGAAAATTCTGAGCTGGAAAGTTGCACAAAGATCTTCTAATCTCTTGTCATTCTTTTCAAATAAGGGATATCTTAATGTTGCTAATGTAAGATGTATTATAATGTGCTTTTGTGTGTATACAAAGATAGATTTATAATCAGAATAATCAGTAGTCCTTCAAATTAAATGCTTCAAATAGCATTTTCAATTAGCAATAATTCCTATAAATGTCCAGTTAAATCTTCATTTTAAACACTAAATATGATTAAACTTCTACTATGTAAGCTGTCATATTTACAGAGTTTGAAGATTTCTGCTGGAGAAAAAAAGAAGCTTTGTGTTAAGGAAACCAATATTTTTTTAAATAAATCTATGTTGTGCTAGGAATATAAATTGTTTTTACTGCTAATTCATACATAGTAAACAAAAGTGCAATCAAGTGAGTATAACTAATCCTAATATTTTCTCAATTGTTTAAATATTTAACATGTAAATATGGAAAGAATTTTCTGTGTTAGGCTCTATTTTGCATTTGTCTTTGTGGGTATAAATTAATTTCATGGTCATGCATATTTTATATCGACCTTTTTCAGGTTTTGTATTTGGAATGCCCATGGCTTGGTCTTTGGATTGTTTGTCCTTATGTGTGGGCTCCAGATAATCTAATTTAATTTTATAGCTTGAAACTCCAACTTCATCCTGATAACTCATAAATTTCCTTTTCTAGCTCTGCTTTCTCCAATAAAATCCATACTTCATACTGCCAACGTTACACTTGACTTCCTTACTTGAGAGAAGTCTTCAAACTCTTAACATGGCCAAAATAAAGCTATTGATTTTCTTGTCCCAGTCTGTTTCTAACACCTTCTTTCCCATCCTAGTAAAACATGAAGTTTGTGCCTTTGGTCTATCCTCAAACTTATGATTCCTCAGTTTAACTCACTTCCCACATTCAATTCTTCAGAAAATCACATCAACCGTACCTATTTAAAGAACTCAATCAACACCCTAGTTCAAAGAGTCATTACTTCCCCCCATAATACACAAGTAATTTAAATATTTATAAATGTTCTTTCTGCTTCCAGAGTTAAATCAGTCTATTTTCCACACAGAAGTAACAATGACTATTTTAAAACGTGAATCAACTGTGTAACTCCTCTGCTTAAAATTGGCCAATGTCTTCTCAACAGATTAATAACAAAATGAGCAAACAAAAAAACTTCAATGTGTTTTACGAGAATTTAACATATTGGCCCCATCAATGTTGTAACCCCCATGTATTCCCACATTCTCTCTGAATAAATTGGATATGCATATTCACCAATTTCTCTTCTTTGACCTTATTGACTACATTCCAGCTTTCCTTGTTCGTTAGCCTTTCTTTCCTTTGCCTGAATTATTTTTTCTCCAAAACAGTGTCCCATTTCACTCTCACTCACAGCATCTCAGAGTTGTTTTGTTTTTCAAAATTTTTCAACTTATGCTACTTACTTAATTTTTATTTTCATCAGTCCCCTCCCCAAGTAAAATCTGATTTCAGATAAGTTCTTTGTTCTTTCCACTTCCTCATCTGTCACTGAACAATAAATTCAATAGGCATGTGGTAAAATAATTAATCAATATATTAAAGACAATAATATAGTGCATTTAATTTTAAAAACCCTCTAATTTATGGCACAGTAGTGTGCAGACTGCATATGGCCACAGACTTTTTGTATCTGCTTCTATTCAACGGCAGAGCATATGTCATCATCCCTTAAAACTGGTCTGGCCTTGTTACTAGTTTTAACTGTGTGTAACAGAAGTAATTTCTTTCAAGTTTCAGAGTTTAGGCTTCAGGAGGCCTGATAACTTCCACCTAGACTCTCTTGAAACACTGTCTTCAGACCACTGTGGAAGAAAGCTGGTCAGCACGATGGAAGGTAAGAGCCTATGTGAATCCAGCACCAACCGTCACGCATGGCAGTGAAGCCTTCTGCCCAGGTAACCTTTCAGCACAGTCACATTCCACTGAATTCTGCCGCATGAGATGTTCAAGGAAAAACTTACTAAAAGAAAATTTCTGGCCGGGTAGGTGGCTCAAGCCTGTAATCCCAGCACTTTGGGAGGCCGACGCCGGTGGATCACACGGTCAAGAGATCGAGACCATCCTGGTCAACATCGTGAAACCCCGTCTCTACTAAAAATACAAAAAATTAGCTGGGCATGGTGGCACGTGCCTGTAGTCCCAGCTACTCAGGAGGCTGAGGCAGGAGAATTGCCTGAACCCAGGAGGCGGAGGTTGCGGTGAGCCGAGATCGCGCCATTGCACTCCAGCCTGGGTCACAAGAGCGAAACTCTGTCTCAAAAAAAAAAAAAAAAAAAGAACCTCCTAGAGACTTGTTGAATGGCTTTGGCAAAAATGGTGATAGTGATATGAGCTATAAGGTTTGGGCTGAGTGGTTTCAGACGCAGAGGAGGAACTTGAGAACTGGAACAAAGGTGACACTTGCTGTGCTTTAGTAAAGAGAACGGTGGCATGTCGCCCCTACTCTAGAGATTTGTGGAACTTCTAACTTGAGAGAGATGATTTAGGGTATCTGGCAGAAGAAATTTCTAAGCAGCAAAGGATACAAGGAGTGGCTTGGGTGCTGCTAAAAGCGTTCAGTTTTTAAAGGGAAAAAGAGCATGAAAGTTTGGAAAATTTGCAGCCTGACAATGCAACAGAAAAGAACAACCCATTTTTCGAGGAGAAATTCAAGCTGGGTGCAGAAATTTGCATAAAAAGGAGCTGAATGTTAACCCCCATGACAATGGTGAAAATGTTTCCAAGGCATGTCATAGGTCTTCACGGCAGCCCCTCTCATCACAGACCTGGCAGCTGAGGAGGAAAAACATTTCCTGGGTTGGGCCCAGGATCCCCCTGTTGTGTGCAGCCTAGGGTCTTGGTGCCCGGCGTCCAATCCACTCCAGCTATTGTTGAAAGGGACCAAGGTACAGCTCATGGTTTCAGAGACTGCAAGCCCCAAATCTTGGCACCTTCCACGTGGTGTTGAGTCTGCAGGGACCCAGAAGTCAAGAATTGAGGTTTGGGAACCTCCACCAAGATTTCAGAATATGTATGGAAATGCTTGAATGCCCAGGAAAGGTGTGCTGCAGAGGCAGGGCCCTCATGGAGAATCTCTGCTAGGGCAGTGCAGAAGGGAAGTGTGGGGTTGGAACCCCCACACGGAGTCCATACGGAGGCACCTCCTAGTGGAGCTGTGAGAAGAGGGCCACCATCCTCCAGACCCCAGAATGGTAGCTCCATCTAGAGCTTGCTCCACATACCCAGAAAAGCCACAGATACTCAATGCCAGCACATGAAAGCAGCCAGGAGAGGGGCTGTACCTGCAAAGCCATAAGGGTGGAGTTCCACAAGACTACGGGAACCTACCCTCTCCATCAGCATGGCCTAGATGTGAGACATAGAGTCAAAGGAAATCATTTTGGAGCTTTAAAATTTGAGTGCCCCACTGAATTTCAGACTCACATGGGCCCTGTAACCTCTTTGTTTTTCCCAATTTCTCCCATTTGGAATGGCTGTATTTACCCAGTACCTGTACCTGCATTGTATCTAGGAAGTAAGTACCTTGCCTGATTTTACAGGCTCGTAGGCAGAAGGGCCTTGTCTTGTCTCAGATGGACTTTGGACTGTGGACTTTTGGGTTAATGCCAAAATGAGTTCAGCCTTTGGGGGACTGTTGGGAAGGCATGATTGGTTTTGAAATGTGAAGACATGAGAATTGGAGGGTCTAGGAGTGGAATGATATGGTTTTACTCTGTGTCCCCACCCAAATCTTATCTTGGATTGTACTCCCAGAATTGCCACATGTTGTGGGAAGGACTCAGTAGGGGATAATTTGAGTCGTGGTGGTGTTCTCCCCCATACTGTTCCATGGTAGTGAATAAGTCTCACCAGATCTGATGGTTTTATTAGCGGTTTCTGCTTTTACATCTTCCTCATTTTCTCTTTCCACCACCATGTAAGAAGTGCCTTTCACCTCCCACCGCGATCTGAGGTCTCCCAGCCTTCGGAACAGTAAGTCCAATCAACCTCTTTTTCTTCCCAGTCTTAGGTATGTCTGTATCAGCAGCATGAAATGGACAAATACATTGTCGTTTCAAGGTTTCCTTTTTACCTAGTGCTGAAACAGAATTCTAACAAGAATGATCAACATTTCATTCAGTTCTAAATAATTTCAAGTACTGTTCTTTACTGTGTTTACTTCTCTCAAAACCGTTTCTTCCACTTGTCCTTCAAAAAGACTATTGGGGCTACAGCTAGATAGAACTGATGATTCTGAAATTTTGGATTTCATTTATCCACGTAGTTTTTTCACACACAGTGAACCACGTGAAATACAATGACAGATGGTAACGTATCGGTGTTACAGATTACTTGCTGTCCTGCTTCAAAGTCAGGGTATAAAGCTAAATGGTTAAAATAATTTTTTTAACTCTTTCAGTTATATCTCATAGACTTCTTAATAAGAGAAACGGCTAGTGTATCCCTGGCATTTAGATAAGAACTCCCCTACTCTTCCACCCCACCACCCCCAGCACCATCACACACATCCCTAGTTACTGAGATTCTACACAGGCTTTAGGAGGAGACTAACCCTTCCAATGGTTGACAGCCCTCTTTACCCAGCATTTCTTCTTTCAAGCCTAAATCCTTTGTGTTTCACTTTTAGCCTTTAGTAGTGCTAGATAAAAAATGCTTATCAACTGTTCTCTGAATAAGAAACTTAAAATACTCATAGATAATCTCAAAATCGTTCCTCATCCAGAATAATCCCCAATCTTTGACCTTTCCTCAAAGGTCTTCTTTTCCAAAACTTACATAATCTTGGAGGCTTTCTTCTGAACGTTTTTGATGCTTTTCACATAAATTTTTGGTTGTGGAGTTCAGAAGTGGGCAGAGTAGTCTGCCTGGTGGGAAATATATTAAGAGCCATTGCTAATGAGAACCACAATGTATATTGTTGCTACTTTATGTATTTGAATATTATGCTTTTTTTCTAATGAAAGATGCACCTTTACTAATTCATTGACCATTTGCATAGTTCTGCTATAGAGCATATATATTTTCCCACATGTAGCTGGGGAATCCCCATGGTGTTTGTATAGTTTGACTCTCTCTGTTTTTGTCACAAGTGAACGTGCATGTCCATATCTGTCATGCTGGAACTTGATCCAGCACATTTGTGAGTGTATCTTCTACTTATACCAAAACTCTTTAGAATTCTTAGTAAGTCTCTCAAATTGCTAAATATCTTTACCTCTCCCAGGCCTGTCTTGCGAGCTCTCTCTTTTGTCAGTCAGCTGACAAATAAAAATATTATGCATTGAGCCCACACTAACTCTCATGGAGCCTGCTTGCCCATTGATTACTATTCTTGAGGTATAATTTTGAGTTTTGTGTCCTTTTGGATGCCACCCTAGGGTGAGCAGTTGGTAAAACTGGAGAGTGGGCTAGTTGCTAGAAGCTCATAAGAGGAGGAGTTAATTAAGGCATTCGGGAGACCAAAGCAAAAGGCGAAAGCAGAATTTTTTAAATGCTGGATAACAAAAGAGCCAGATATGGAGCCTGTAAGGGAGTGAAACCTGAAGGAGACCAGAGGCAGGCACAGTCCTCAACGTCATGGGCTGGGATGCAGGTTTTCAAAGTAAGGGCAACAAAAATACATGAAGCTTCAATGGGGAAAAGGGGAACAGAAGATGCTCATTACCCAAGAACAATCTCTCCCACAAGTAGTTTAGACTTACCTTTATGATCAGATTTGGTAGTGTTCAGGATATGGCAGCCCGGCTTACAAGGCCTGGGAGAGTAGATCAATGCTGGATGGTACAAACACATTTCCCAATTGATTGCCTAGCATGTTATTAATGAAAAAGAAAGTTCAAGTTGGGAATCATTATCATTACCCATTGATTCTACCAAATCTAGCACTACCTCAATTTTTTTTTTAAAAAAGGTTATCATTTAGAAAAATAAAAATGCAAAGCCCTTTTTATTGTCCTGCAAGTCTATTTCTGAGATTAAAAATTACAGATTCTATATTCTTAAATAAGTCAAGATCATTTTCTAGCTCTTTAAACAGGCATCCTTCTCCCTGCTACACATAATACATAAGGGAACATTTAGCCCCGTGTCTCATATGCTATCCCTTACTGTGTGCAGCCCCCTAGAATACACAATAAAAAGATAAATGAAAAGCACATTAGAAATGCACCTAGTGGTGGGAATCCAGCCAGTGATGGTTGCAGATGTTTTGTTTGAATCAGTGACTGCGTTGAAGGGGAGAATGCCCATTATAGAAAAGAGAGCATTGCCAAAGAATTTGGGGAGGAAAGAACACACTCTAACAAATAGCTTTTATCTCGAATATGCATATTGAATATACGTGTGTCACAGCGCTTCCCTCCAGATTGCCTTGTTTACTACATAAAGGTTATTGATTGTATTTATGCATCATTTATAGTTATTCTTTTACCTTACTTTATCAATAACTTTTTGTTGTTTCGAACAGTAAGCTAAAGAGTGTCTGAAATTGAGCTGATATCCCACTGCCCTCAGTTAAAAGATTCTACAGTTTTCCAAATCCCGAAACAACATACGTGGTTTCCTCTACCTTTACAGCCTCAACCTCCGCCTCACCGGAATACGCCATATGCTCCAGTCACACCGCATTTTCCCCTTATCCTCGATAGCTGGTTCCATGATGCCTCCTGTTTCTAGCCATGCTGTTCCCTCTGCCTGGAATATTCCAGCTGTTTCTTGTCTCTTCCTGGTAAACATTAATTCACCTGCCAGGTACCTTCTCTCTCTCTCTCTCTTCTTTTTTTTTTTTTTTTTTTTTTTTTTTTTTTTAGAAAGTTTTGCTATTGTTACCCAGAAAGGAGTGCAATGGTGTGAACTCGGCACACCCCAACCACCC
>CAUYOR010132250.1:0-19888 GCA_963573925.1 Callimico goeldii
AGCCTGGGGAGAAATGCCAAATGTGGGTGAAGGGGAGGAAGGCAGCAAAACACACTGCCATGTGTGTACCTATGCAACTGTCTTGCATGTTCTGCACATGTACCCCAAAACCTAAAATGCAATAAAAAATAAAAAATAAAATAAATAAAAAAAAGATAACATTGAACAGTAAGGAAAAAAAAAGTGGTCATAGCAAATGAACAGACGTTTTTCAAAGAAAGACACACAAGTGTTCAATAAACATATAAAGAATCCCCAACATCACTAATCGTCAGATAAATTAAAATTAAAATCACAGTATCATCTTATACCCTTACGATAGCTGTTATTACATAGTCAAAAACAAATAGTTTGAAAAGACTTGCAGTCAGGATCAAAATTTAACAACGGCATATTTAGTTTACAGGTTTATTTTCATGTTAACAAACTTTCAAAATACATTGTTGGTTTTTTTTTTGTAACATGTCATGCTGTTGGCTGACTGTGAATGTGATCAACCAATAGGTTTTAAAAGTACAGTTAGCAGTTAACTCACTACTTATCATGTGTATTTCTAAGGTTTACACGCCCGTCTTTACATGTTTCCAGTTTCAGATGATTGAATTATTATATCGTCCATCCGGGCGCACATCATCTGCTTCCTCCCTAACCCTCCAAACTTATCTGGCGCCAGCCACAGCCCCCTCACTCCATGCGATCCAATGAACTGGATTTTTTTCATTCTTCAAACAAACACACTGCTCTTTCCTGTCTTAAGGAATCAGCACCCAGACTCTCTCCCTGAAAGCCCTTCATCTGGCTTTTTCAAGACGCACTTTGTGAGTCCTTTCCCTCCTATCCTTTCATTTCAATTCCAGCTTCAGTCTGTCTTTTTCTTCCCTTTATTAGCAGTCGTTTTCCTGAAGACTGAGGGCAATTTGTAATTGCTGACTTTTAAACATTTGTCTCACGTCGCTCGTTTTTCTAAGCTATGAAACGACAGGTACCTTATTGGCTTTACTTACCAGTATTCTTCATTAAGCATCACATCCTGTCTAAACATCTGTTTAATGAGTGAATAAAGGAATTAATTCTTTACATATATTTTTTGACTGTCTACAACGGTATTATGGGATAGTAGGTCAAAACCCTTTCTGTGGGAGAATTAAAAGCATTAGAATTTCATTGCACACTGAAGTTTATATTTATATCCTGTTGAAAATGTTTTTTTTTCAATGAAATCAACAGATTATTTTCTCTAACTGGCCCACTAAGGCCCAAAGCAACTTATTGTTAAAAGTTCTTTTTGAATCATTAAGAGATTATTTTACAATTGAGGCAATTGCCAATCAGTGTATTTCTTAAGAGTCTTATTAAAAGAAAAACATATAGAGGATAAATATCACAATGGAAGTATTAGAAACAAAATTATATTATTAATGATGGCATTGAAAGATCATAATAATTCTAAGAAAAAAAATTCCCAGAAAATTAAAATGTAACAAATTATGAATTTGAGCTAAAATATGGAAACAACATACATAATTGGGTGTGTTATTAGTTCAGTATATATGATAATGTTTTATAACATCATACTTACCTAATCACCAGCATGGAATATGAAGTAAGTCCAATTGCACAGAGGAAAGAATTTAAAACTAGAACTGCGACATAAATATAATAATTCCTTGCACAAGCATCATCTCTTGGGCATTCACCCAAGTGTGCTGAGTAACTTTTGTTCTGGAGACCAGTTACTTCCACACAACTACAGTTATAAAATACCTAAAAATAATTTTTGAAATATTACCAAATACATTTGCCAAATGCAACCAGGCTATGAATACATTCTGTTATATTTAAGGAAGTCTCAAACTAAAATATTTACAATTTAAAAAATATTATAAAAATACAGTTATTTAATAAAAGGCAAAATTGCTTCCTGAATTGCTTTATGTATAAAATGATAGAATTAACGATTAACATTTAATAAATTCTTAATTTTAAAACTGAGAATTTAAGAAAGTAGTACATGAAACTGTATATAATTTTCTTATTAATATAAATTGTTTTCAATATTGCTCTTTCGCCCATATTTACTTCCTAAAATACGCATTCTTACTGACTTAGACGATCTCCACTAAGTATTAAGGACATACCCTGGGGAAGGATTACCGCCAAAATTCAGAAAATACAGCAGTTTAAAAAGGGCTAAAATCTGAAAGTAGAGCCACTCATGAAAATAGGAGAAAGTACAGAGGAAATAGAGGCGGCATGGATGCCAGAATTCTATTTAAGTAGGCAAAGGCAGCATTCAAGACCGTAATGACGGATAATAAAAGAGACTGTATTATTCCAGAGAGGTCCAACAGGACAGGAAGTCCTGAGTAACGGTAAGAGTGCAGAAGGGGGACGTTAGGATCGAGTGATCTGAGAGATGAATCAGGCAGTGTTTGTAAGTAGGTGGCTTTAAAAACAACTCTATTCTGATTCTAGGTCAAACACAAGTTTAAGGGAAGTTCACCTTGAACGTGCTAACGACGGAATGAGGAATTGTAAAATAATTCAAATCTCTACTTTTATGGTTCCACCAAGCTTCCTTTTTCCTTCTTTTTTTCACTAAGAATAATATGGTGCAACCTTTTATGGAGGAAGCACATTGGCCAATAAAACCAAACTTTGATACAGAGAACACTGTTTTAAAACAAGGTTTTTTTTAAATTTTTACTGAGAATTTAGTAAAGGAACTTTGCAGTAGCCTTCAGATGGTGTAGCTATTGCCCATAGTAAGAAGCTGTCTCTGTGTAGACAGCTCTTTTCAGGATTCTAACACTATGTTTCTTTCAGAGCTCCACTACTGGACAAAGTGAAACCAGGGATTAAATGGGATCACCCTTACTGAAAAACATAATAGCCCATGAATATGAGACGCAGGCTTTTAAGTATAGTCTTTGGGCCATATATGTTGTGCAAGTTTATTAAAGTTACGGCCTATTCTAGAGCAACCTAGGATGCTTTATTCTTCAAATTTCTCCATGCCTTTCCACAATATATTGGTATGACAATGGGCAAGGGAAAGATGAAAAATGTTTAAAAATGAAACAGAGAAGAGTGTGGTAGACAGTAATTATCATAGCTGACAATATTGCTAAATTTGGTAATAGGAAAACCGCCTGAAAAGTGGTTACACAACTTTGTGAGATGTTGAGTGAATTGTGGGTATGGGGAACAGCATGCCCAATTTCCAACTATTGGAAGTTACCCAGGATATTGGGAAAAACCGTGGCTCACATGGAAAAAAAAAAGCTTTTGAGTGAAGAAGGAAATTTAATTTCTAATGGATATTTTGGCAATAAGAGGGCAGGATACTAAGAGAAGTAAGAGAAGTGACAGCTTTGAGGAGATCAAAATAGGAAATCGAGAATGGGCAGTCACGTGAGCATGGATCCTTGATTAATTCATTGGAAAGTCAAGAGCCCACGTGAGCCCCTAGCTAAACTCATCAGGACGTATACATAAAACGCACATAGACTGTCGTCCTAGCAAAGCAGGTCGTGCTGACAACAGGTTAATGAGGACTTCCCCTAACTTCTGATAGATAAATTAATTCCAAATTAATTGAAATCATGTGCTTCAGTCAAATCAGATGCTTCTTAGAGATCCTAACTGGATTAAATTCTAAGAGGTCATATTTCTGCACTTCAAGAAAAAACTGGGTTAATCTCAAATAAGAATTCAAGTAACAGAAAAACTCGGTAAGTCCTAAGCAGGACTTTATGTGAAGCTTTATTTGTATTTCGCAGCCATCACAGTGACAGATATTATTAGGACCTTTAACTTGAATCTTTATACTGGAGACCTTAGTTATAGGAAGATAAGATAAGCAATTAATAAAATTCAAATCTGTGATTTTGATTAAGGAGAGAAGAAAAGGCAAAAACGAATACTCACTATGGGCTTTTGATTACCACTGGAGGATTTGCATCCTGCTAGACAAGGCGACAGGTACGTTATTCCATTGCTCCCACAGACTGGTTCCCATTGACTTTCATCACAATCACACTCTGAGTTGCAATAAGAAAGTGGCACATCTATATGAGATGCCACTGAATTATTTCTGAAAATATATGATAGAAATATATCAAAAAGACAGAAGAGAGAGGAAGAAGAGAAGAGGAGGAGGTGAGAGACGAGGGGGAGCAGAGGGGAAATAAAGAAGGAGGGAAAAGAAGAGGGAAAGAGAAGAGAAATGCAATAAAGTGTTTTCTTTAATTAGATAAATAATTAATCTGATGATGCCAAAATGATTTTTTTAATACTTCTAATTTTTTAACACTTTTAATTACCCTTCTTTACCAAGATATGATTTATTACCTAGAAAAAGTAAAATTTAAAAAAGAGGTAAGAGATAAGACTTAGAAGGTTCACATTAAATAAGTAATTTTATTTTTCTAGACTCAGTTTTTCTTTGGTAAGGTAATGGCATTAATTTCTTCACAGTTCACTATAAAGTTATATATATATATATATTACTTCATATATATATTGCAAATATATATATTCTGTATATATACAGAGTTCTGTATAAAAGTTCTGTGTGTGTGTATGTGTATATATATTAATTCCCAAATTAATAAATTAAACCTGATCTCCTATGTGGAGGTATTAAGAGACAGGGCTGTCAAGATGTGACCTGGTCATGAGGGTGAACCCAAAAGGCAAAGTTTTCAGTCATTATAAAAATAGGTTATAATTTCTGGTTCCCTTGATAAAGTCTCAAGGCCCCTTAGAAACAATCAGAGATAATTCTGAGACCTCTGCACTAATTTATACTTACAAAACAAGTCCTAGTGAATAGGACTTCATAAATGTTGGATACATTGATTTTATTATTTGCTATTATTAGATTATGAGTTCTATGAGGAAATTGATGTATCCTACAAATAATCACCTTTCAGGAAGGACCCAGTAAATTTAATTAAATTGAACAAATCCTGTATAACTCTTGCTGCCATCTTTTTAACAGATGACACAGTTACTATACTTGTTTCCAGGAAACTAGCTTTATGCTAAAGCCTGCCTTGAAAAACAGGAAATCTCTGAAACTAATGGTGTGATATGAGATCAATAGGGAGTCATTGTGTGACTTTAAGCAAGTCATAATTCTCTAGGTCTCAAATAATAAAGGAAATGATATATGGAAGTTGGGCTGCATGATCTCTAAGTTTCTTTTACCTCTAAAATCCAGTTCTCTAGGTACAGTGTTTATTGACTTACCAGAGTAGGTGATGGTTGGTAGGAAAAATCAAAAACAGTTTAGATTTAGGGACATGCAGAAAATAATTCATGATTAGTTTAGCAAGCCTCCAAGAACAGAATGTTATTTAGATAAGAAAATGAGAATATTTGACAAATTAAGATCAACACCTCATAAAATCCAGAGTTTGAAAGCTCAGAGCCAATAGTAAGCAGCACTAAAGAACATGGTTATTGAACTGTAATCTGAGTGTCTTTGCTTTTTGCTCGACTGTGAACCTTCCTAAGCTTAAATTGTTGGCTATATTCAATTAAAAGTCTGTGTAGGCATCTTGCTCTTGATTTGGTGTAGAGACTGTAGTGCTAAAAACATTTGACAAAACATGATAATAATGGAAAAGTAAGAATATCCCAAGGTCTCACATAAAATTATAAACAGAATATATCTTAATGCTTTTTCCAAAGTAGACTCCCAGAAGAAAAAAAAAAGTATCTTGTAGAAAGGAGAATTAAGTACAATGTGAAAAAGTGTTATTTCATAAAGACAGTTGTTAATATAAATAAACTGTAGATAAAGGTTATTCAGTCACTTTTGGAGAATGTAATTTATGTTACTGTTATGATACATCCCAAAGTTTAATACTTGACTAAGAGTTTTGGAGTCAAACCCCCCAAATTTCAGTCACATTCTTAACATTGTTAGCCATCTAATTTATGTATTTTCCAAACTTCACTTTTCCATTTATAAAATGGGGTAAAGGTACCCATCACTCATTATAATTACCCATAAATTGTAGGTATTATTATTTCAACCTATGTTGCTTTTCTTTAATGAAGGAACAAAATAATTAAGGTCGCAGGGAGTGAACATTTTAAGAATTTTTAAAGTGAATTTTCTGTCAATGAAAAGAAAGTTTAATTACAATTGTATTCTACCTTATTTTCCTTACACATAGTCTTTTAACTGGATGGTTAACATATTATGAAATTGACATATGATATATACAAACCCATCATAGGTCAAGGTTAGGCCAGCAACTGATTTGCTTTCACAGAGTAGGATTAAGTGTGAAAATTGAGCTAAGAGATGCATTGTTGCAGAACAAAATACCAATTTGGCAAGTCCAACTAAAGACAATTTGAATTTTTTAATGATATATCCTCCTAAAATCATGCCAATTGCCATAACAGGTATGGATATGACTCCTAGAAATGAAAGAAGAGAAAAAAGCTGTAAACATATATACATACATATATATAATTATGTTTTTTTCTGATATGTCTTTACATATGAAACACAGTATGAGATTAGAAGAATCAAATTCATCCCATCTTATCACTTTTTTAAGAGGAGGATGGCAGACTTAGGTGGAGGTAGGGAACCAGTGTACCATATAGGACAGACAAAATAATTTCTTCCTGACAGTTATGAGGGCTCGGTTTCTTCAAAAGCAAAAGGCAATGGCTAAGAATATTTGTGTGTCTGAACAGATTATTTCTATGAAGCACATTCTTTATTTCTGGAAATCAACAGCAAAACAAAATCTTTTTTTCCTATGAGATCTTGAGCCTGCCATCTAAAATTCTGTATATCTCTCAAAGTAGAGTTCCAACCCTCACTTCAGATTTTCCCAGAGATTTAGAACTGAATTCCTGAAGTAATATCTCATCATTATTCATCAAAACACATACATACCCTGGTATCATAAAAAAGATCAACATACAGAATTAAAAATGGTTAATTCCTTCTACAATTTTTCCATGTCATTGTACTGTAGGAGTTATTAAAAATAAAGATTCCTCTAACAAAAAATTCAGATCAAGTTATTGGGAGCCAAAACTTAACTTTTAAGTTTAAACTTTTAGGCTCAACAGGGAGATCATCCAGATGCCTGGTCTAGTGCTTCAGGACATCTATTTCCTAATTACTGTTTTCTTTTGTACTCAGGACCTAGTCACACACCACTTGATAAATTTTTAACTCATCACATATTTATCAAATTTCTACAATGTTTCTATAAATTGATATATATTTTGTATAATAGATTTTTAGAATAGTTTTTACAAAGTGATATAACTTCTTAATGAGCAGATCTCAATGACACTGAAAATAGATACTGTAGCAAAATATACTCTCTAAAATGTGGTATTTTTGAATAATGCATATTTTGTGATGCATTTAAATTGATTCTTTTTATGAAAAATGTCAATATCATATGTTTTGTAAGTAGGTGAGGCCTTATTTCAATTCATGAATTATAAGATTATAATGGTTATATTACAAAAGGGTTTGTCTCAGGATCTCAGTTCTGTAAGACCCAATTATGCAGATACCACATCTGAATGTTTTATTCAAAAGCAACTTTGTTTTTAGAACTCATCTAACATGAGATTAACTTCAATTGCAGAACAATGGTTACATCACAATCTTGGCAAATGTTACGAAGTTAGAGAGATAATAAAATTATATTTAGTAAAATGTAAAATCACCTTCACAATAGAATGTGTCTTTTAATGCAAGTGCTCAGTAATGTTTTATTTATCAAGTAACCGTGTAAAAAATATGTCTTACCGAACAAAAAGTTATTTTGAGATGTAGACTGACCATACTGTTCCTCCATGTTTTTAATCACATAAGTAAGAGAACAAATGTAGCTGCTCATGTGTAACAATGTGAAAAGCACAAATAAAACATATGGGGGATTGGTAAGGATGCTTTTCAAAGACTGTAAAAAACCTGTAGAATTACAAAAGTGAACAACGTTTCGATGCAATTTAAATACATTAATATTTGAATTTTGTAAATATGTTATATAAGATTTAAAATTACAAAACTACATAACACAGAAAGAGAATCCTGCAATTCTACTCTTAACAGTTTAAATATATTCCTTCAATATTTTTCATATGCCTATAATTATTTATTGGTTTAGTTCATTTTACTCCCAAATAGGATCATACATAAATGCTGTTTTGTGACTTAACCCTGTTCACTTAATATTTGGTTATCCTTAGCACTTTACCATTCTATTACATACGGATTAATTAACTTATTTATTTATTCCACAAATACTTAATTTTCAACTGGGTACCAGGCAATATACTGTTTTCAAGAAAAACAAAAAAGAATCAGAAATGCAATGTTCGCAGCATGCAGGGGCTAACGCCTGGAATCCCAAACCTTCTTTGCGTGGCTGAGGTGTGCAGATTGCCAGAGCTCGGGGGTTAGGGAACACACTAAGCAACATGGAAAAATCTCCTCTCTACAAAAAATACAAATATTAGCCTGGCATGGTGGCATTCCCCCATCATTTCAGTTACTTGGGGGCTGATGTGGAAGAATACTTTGAGCCTGGGAAATTGAGGCTGCAGCAAGTCACGTACATGCCACTGCACTCTAGCCTAGGGGACAGAGCCATACCCTGTCACAATGAACAAGAAGGAAAAGAAGAAAGGAAAAGAAGGAGAGGAAGGAGAAGAATAAGGAGAGGAATGAGCAGGAGAAGAAGGAGGAGGAGGAGAGGAGGAGGAGGAGGAAGGAAAGAAATGTGATGCTCCTTATGTATTAGCACTGGATAATAATATTATTATATTACAATAAAATTGTTAAATATAAATTCAAATTAAGGACAGCATAATCCAAGACACAGAAATACAATCTCTGATGTTCAAAACTTTTAAAGACAAAATTAGTATGAGGGCTCACAATCTCTGATGTTCAAACTTTTAAAGACAAAATTAGTATGAGGGCTCAGACTTCTCCTCTCCCTGTTACATAGATTTTGCACCGCACAGTACAGACCCCGTAACTCTGGCAGTATTATAAACCCCCTGTGTTAAGATGCAAGGAAACGCAGGGGATAACAAGGTTGGTCCCAAGGGACATTATGACAGTAATAGTACAACAATGTATGCCTAGAAATGGGTGTGGTAACAAATTTCTAACTTCTGTCCGTGGCAGAAATTTTATGATCTAGGTCTGTGATTGCCAGGTCAATCGACTATACTAGAAGTTAAAAGTGGAAGGAACTACTTAGAGCAACAGGAAGTTTTAGAGGACAGCAAGACAGACCCAGAAATGATGATTTGGATCAAGCAAATGAGATGGATCACATGAGCTTTGAAACAAATTGTTCTCTATAGACCTCTAAAGATTTTGATTAGATATGACCAGTACTAACAGTAAAGAAAGAGTTTCCTCTGATTATAATAATACAAATGTCAGTTGAGGAAATGGCACAGAACAGAAAAGAGGTAAGGAAATGTATAGTAGAAATAAACAATATTTAAAATTGTTAGGCCAAAGGGCCAAGCTTCCCACTATTGGTCTCCTGGGTGAGTTAGAAGCACCATTGATTTGTGAGGCATTCTAAGACAGTCGTGATCTTTGCTCAAAATGAATGAAACATGTAGATTAACCAAACTGTTAAATTTTGTGGTGGATATCATCGTGGATGTCATCTGGTCTGAACTTCTAAAAAATTGTAACTTATTACGTATTTTTAATAAACAGATTGATACACAACTCAAGTGACATTAAGCTGACTAAGAACAATTTGTTCAACTTTTGAAACGTTCTTATGGCTTACAAATTATCTTTGTAATGAACTGAAATTTTCCTTTCTTTCTAACCAATTAGTCTTGGTTTTAATCAAGAACATATAGAATAAATTCGATATGGTTTTTCTTCTGACTATAGGTACTTGTGTATGTTATCCATTCCTAACAGGCACTTATTAACCCCTCCCCCCACAAAAAAACCAGCTCAAAATATAGACAATGTTGCAATTGTCCCATTTTTGCATCTTCATTATACTCTTTATCATTTTTGAATTTATGTAAACCCTGGCTTTTATAGGTTTGGAAAATCCATTAATTATGAATTTGATTAGATAAAGTAGAAACAAAGCATACACAAAATAAAAATTCCTTGATATGCTATTTTTGGTATGCTTGTTAAATTAAGAAAACTTAGAACAGTGGTGCGCTGGTAAATGTTTAACAACTGATTTGTTGGGAAACACACCTGATGTGTAGAATTTCTCAATTTCCATAGTAATGTATGGTGGTAAACTCTACCATGGACAATTTCAAGCTACCGATGCAGCCGAAATTGAACAACCACCCTGATGAGTGAATGGATACACAAGACTCTAGCATCTCATTGCACTCGGGCTAGTGTGGTGGAGAGGAGAAAATAACAGCAGTCACAGATGGGAAGTGAAAGAACTGATGAGAAGGAGAACATGGGTTACCCTGGGAAGTCTGTAACTTTAATTCGGTAAAAACGGGAACATTTGCCAAAGGTTTAGGTGTTGGTTGGACTGCTTCGGGTTTTACGTTTTCACCATTCCATCCCAACCTGAAAACCACTGCCAGTACCTTACCATTTCAAACATTTTACTCTGACTGCTGCCAGAGCATTCTCGATTACTTTTTCTCAGTGGTTCCTCATTAGCTCTCCCAGGTTTATATTCAAAAAAGGAGCCACTATCAAGTGGTAAAGGGTCCTAATTCACATTACTGACTTCAATTACTTTACAGCTATTGCTGTCACTACATTTTTGTATACTTAGGTATAGGCTATAAATTATATATATATATATACATATACAATTTTAATTAACAAGAAAAATTATCTTACTCCAATTACCTACAGAGGAACCTCTCCTGAATTCCTTCTCCTTATTCCATATCTACACCTGAGAATAGTTAAGTATAACCTTACCATGCTATTTAAGACACTTTGTTACACTGATCTATATACTTCTCAATATTATCCACTAGGTTCTTGAAAAAATAAAAGTAATGTTCTATCATCAGGGCATTGTATGGTGGCTGGTATCATTTGTTGAATAAGTGAATGAATGAAATATTATAATCTTTTAAACCCTCATAGTTTACACTATTTAATATTAAAATAAATATGTACTTTTTGGCTTATAAGAAACAGGTGTTTTATTTGTAAACTTTGATTGGTTTCTCCCTGCTGAAGAGCAAAATCCTAACCCACTTCTGCTGGTTATGTGCTCAAGAAATATTTGTCAACCTTAGCGTGACATTTAAAAAAATAATTCAGCTGCCGGGCGCAGTGGCTCAAGCCTGTAATCCCAGCACTTTGGGAGGCCAAGGTGGGTGGATCACGAGGTCAAGAGATCAAGACCATCCTGGTCAACATGGTGGAACCCCGTCTCTACTAAAAATACAAAAATTAGCTGGGCATGGTGGTGCGTGCCTGTAATCCCAGCTACTCAGGAGGCTGAGGCAGGAGAATTGCCTGAACCCAGGAGGCGGAGGTTGCGGTGGGCCGAGATCACGCCATTGCACTCCAGCCTGGGTAACGAGAGCGAAACTCTGTTTCAAAAAAAAAAAAAAAAAAAGAGAAGAAGAAAAGAAAATGAAGATACATGTGGTATGGAATGGAAGGACAAATGCCAAATATGCACAGGTCCTCATGTCACAGTCAGCTGTGCCTACCCTAGAGCAACTGATTCTACTGGCTGGTCTCCATGTCCTATCTGAGCTGGGGCAGGTGAGAGGTTTCCAGAGGACTAGCAAAAGGTAAGTTTTGGAAGCAAGAAACAGATATCAAGGTCAGATTTCTCTCTAAGAATCACTTTTCTGTATCCTTTCTTCACTCTAAGTTTGCTAGATATTGAACCATCCACAGAGTGACTCTTCCGTTGTTGCTGTTTTTGATACCTGAAGAAAAAAGGATAAAAGAATATCCCAACTCTCCTTGATTCTATTTCAGTACTGTTTGGGGAGGCTTTATACAGGGAATCTGAGTTAGTCAGCCGTTCCAGGATTCACACTCAGATGACATCCCAGCTGGAAATAGGCACTTGGCACACGGTCCTGGTCACGTTGTTCCTGTTCCTCTTCTCGGAGGGAAGCCAACGGTGAGCAGAGGATTTGGGTCAAATTCCCTCTGGGAATTGCCCCCAAACACACACACACACACACACACACACACACACACAAGTCCAGTAAGGGCAAGAGCATGGGAAAATGTGGTGAGTTAGAATGTGAGAATTAGTGAAGAGTGACCTCTTGAGAGTGACTTTGCAAGGTCAACTTTGAAGTTGTTGCTTCTGAACAAAGTAAAAGAAAATTTTCGTTGACTTTTTTCAAGTATTATTTGTAAAATTCCTAGATGATTTTACCGATCCATTTGGTCCTTGTTCTTCTAAGATAATATGTCACTGAGACATCTCCTCAATAACAACAAATTGTGGGAAACACATTCTAGTGAAGTCACATTCAAGACAAGATTTGCTTATCTTTTTCTCTCTCCACCACACCTTTAAGATCCACCTGCCTTCTCTTCTTGTTTCTCCTCTGTCGGGCCGTGATATTTTGGCTACCTATTGCCTTCTAGGAAATAAAAATATTTTTAATGCCTTTGGGGGTGTTAAAAAGCAGAACTGTAAGGACTGTTTGTAAATTCCAGGTCAAATGCTGTTTCTCCTTCTCTGTTTCCTACCTTGGTGATGGCCTGATCTTACACTGAGTCACTCCAACTAGAAACCACAGAATCATCCCAATTTCCTACTTCTGACTCACTCCATACACCCAAAGTCACCCGACTCTGCAGAATTTCTCTAGATAAACCCTATGAAAAGCTATTCCTGCCTCTCCACCTGTATGGATGTAGCTTCGTTCAGGCTTTTATGGTGTATCACCCGGGTTATTGCCTTAGCCTTTCTACTGGCCTCTCAATATCCCATCTGATATCCACTAATTTACTCCAAATAACTGCTAGTCTGCTCTGAGATGCACATTTGGTTATTACCTGCTTAAAATTTGCAAAACTCTCAACTCTAGGCTAGTATTCAATACTCTTCATGATTTTGAATCTATCTCTCTTTTTGGCCTTATCTTCTACAACTCCTCCTTGGATTTTGCAATAAAGACTTGCTGGTCCTGAAATAACACATTTTTAATTGCCTCTATCATTTTCCAACTCTGTCTTCTGATCTTTTCCTTTACCTAGCTAACCCCTACTCTTTATTTTAAACTTAGCTCAAGACTACTCACATTGAAAAGCCTTCCCCCACTTTCTGGCATGATTTCAACGTTCCTTGTGGGATTCCCTTAATACTCTGGCATGCTTTTATTATTACCAGCACATTGTCCTGTGACATTATCATTGTATCTCAAGTGACACTGCTGCTTCCTCAAGGTTATGAAACACGTCTCATTTGATTTGCATTAAGACATTAGCCTAGTACACAGAAAATGACTGTTTGTGGACAGAGTTTCCAAACTCAACAGAGACATTGTTAAACATTGTTTTGTTTTGGGTACCTGTCCCTAAAACTCCAAATCTCTCGAGTTGGGACCTGGGAATCTGTTATTTATATAAATCTTCCCCAATTTCTAATTTAGACAAGCATTTTCTCAGATTAGTTTTGGCCCCAGATTTGTTTTATAGAACTAGGTGAGTAAAAGTTCGTGCTCTTTGTTTCTACCAAGAAAGGATATGAAGTATTAAACCTGGGTGTGTCTGTGAGGGTGTTGCCAAAGGAGACTAACATTTGAATCAGTGGGCTGGGGAAGGCAGATATATCCTTAATCTGGTGGGCACAACCTAATCAACTTCCAGAGAATATAAAGCTGGCAGAAAAACGTGAAAAGGAGAGATGGACCTACGCTCGCAGCCTTCATCTTTCTCCCATGCCGGATGCTTCCTGCCCTCAAATATTGGACTCCAAGTTCTTCAGTTTTGGGACTCAGACTGGCTCTCCTCGCTCCTCAGCTTGTGGAGCCTACTGTACCTTTGTGATTGTGTACTTTAATACATAGTAAACTCCCATATGATTCTCCTGCCTTAGCCACCTAAGTAGCTGGGACTACAGCTACTTGGGAGACTAAGGCAGGAGAATCTCTTGAACCTGGGAGGCAGAGGTTGCAGTTAGCAGAGATTGTACCACTGCATTCCAGCCTGGGTGACAGAGTGAGACTCCATCTCAATAACAACAATATAAGGATATTTGAGGTGTTACTCAATCGTTGAAAAGTAAAGAGTACCCCCACATGGGTTTATAGACTAGACAAGTCTTTCTCTGTCCCCTGTGTCTAAGACTACAGGAGGGTACAAGCATGGAAAACTATTGAAAGGTTTGAAACAGAAGAATAACATAATCAGATAAATGCTCTAAATTGTTTCCTCCCTTGTTAAGAAAAGCAGTTAAAGATTTTATATGTTACCTTTTTTTTTTTTTTGCCACTCACTGTGAGCTTGTGAGGTTGCTCAGGTTGGCCTTGAACTCATGGCCTCGCCTTCACAAGCACCAGAGCCACTTTGGGCCCCTATGTCACCTTTTTTAATGAGAATTTCCATTTAAGGCAGAATTCTTAAGTGATGGACAATGCTTAACAAAATGCAATCAATTGCAAATAACAGTTTGCAATGGGTAGTTGGGAAATTTAGCATGAGAACTCTGTTCTCTGAGTCTCAGTAGAGAGCAAATACATCATGGTTGCTAGAGCAATATTTAGGATAAAAGACTGATATGTGCATAAATCTTTATTTCCTGGTGCTGTCAGAGAATGGGGATGTATATAACACATATACATTACCAATTTTTGAAAAGTAACACTAAAATAGGCAGAACTTTCTCTTCCTCAATCAAACCAGTCTTCTCAATCAGAACACCTTTATCTCTGGGCTGTCTTCAGAAAGATTTTAAGAAACAAGCAATGTGTATCATCCCATTGGAGTCATTCCCATTAAAGTGTGAATGGCTGATAACTTCCTAATAGGATATTTTACACTTGAAGGAGTAGTTTGCTAACCCAAAAGGATAGTTAGTTGGGAAAATCATTACAGAGATATGGGAGAGGAGTCCGTTTGGAGAAGCAGGGTGTTTTGGGGTCAACTTTGGGGTCTCTAGCTCTTTGACATCAATTTTAAGAACGTCTATTTTTGTTAGTGTAGGTATGGGAATGTGACATGATATAAATTTTTTTCCAGAGGAAGAAAGACACCCCACACTAAGAATCAGATCATGCTGTAAACATTATGGCATTATACAGATGTATAACTCTGGACAAATGTTTCTCTTCTATGGGCTTCAATTTCCTCATATTTAAAATGGAGATTAGGCTGGGTATGGTGCCATTGGAGGATGGCAGAGTGGTTTTTTGTATGTGATGACCATTACCCGACTGATCACCATTAGTAATTTGGCTGATATGACTGGTCAGGCAAGTAGGTTCCTCCTTTGCTCTCTGGGCTCTAAGTGTCTGTGTCCCCCAAGTTGCTGACATCTAAGCTGGAAGAATCTGCAAAGAGAGGAGGAGTGAACTTTCATCCTGGGCTTATGAGAGCATTTGTAACGTCTGTTCCAACTCTGACATTTTCTGTATCTGGACTTTTTCTTTATTGCCTTCCTTGCTCATTGTTAGTCGAATTGTTTGAGAAACTCAAATAGTATAGAATTTAAGGCTTTTGTTTAGTTAAACTAAAATAGTCAAAATAGATGTTCAATTAAAACAAATAGGGGAAAATCAATTTTCATTCACGCTTATTCATGAAAGTGTCTATGCTCCAATTTTTTTTTCAGTGTCTCTTCTGTTTTCCAAGAATTCTGCTTGGAAGCAAAAAGGCTTAGGCCATTTAACAGCAAAATCTGAGGCAGCCATCTATTTCTCACTTGTCACAGACAGTTCTTTCTAGTAGCATTCACAAGGCATCACTCTTTCAAAGCATAACTGACCTTCAAATTGCCTGTGGGTGTACCCACCTCTGTAGCCCTGGCATCAAAAGCGTTCTCTGATGGTGAAAGTGACTTGAAAATGTGACCTCATTAACAGAGACCAGGCTAACCTGGCCACAAAGACTGTCTGTCAAGGATGGGATAAAAAAATTTACTTTTAAATAAAATCTCCATTGATATCTTTTATTGCTTTACCAAGTTAAACTGTTCAAAGAGGGTAAGATTTGACCAACCAGTGGAAAGGCATGGAAAGCGGACTAGGAACTTGTTAGATGAAACTAATCCAAATGCAGGATGTAGTGGAGGCATTGGGAAGCCATCTGAAAAGTTAATGAACTTGAAAAGTGGTTAACGGGCAAAATAATTTTCGAGGTACTGCTGATTTGGAAAATGTAAAACTGGTACAATGTGCTTTAGAAATCTGATAACTTGGAGCTCTTGTCCTACCTGACTTTGACAGATGATAGAATGGGTTCCCACTTGGAGAATGGTTCATTTAACCTCTTTTGCTCAAGTTAGAGCCAATAACCCTAATGTCATGAGGAATTATATGGGGTTACTTTTGTTTAGTGAGCCAAACAGGCATCTGAGAGACAGTCAAACTGATCTCTAATCTCTGTTCTGCCACTGATTTGCAGAGTGACCTCAAGAATATCACTTCTCTGTAGGGGAAACAAAGACGTATGGATGAGCTTTGCTCTAATGATAGTTCTTGGTGAAACCTTTTGGAAACTCATTCAGGTAATAAAAATAAAGAGGGGAGTAGGTGGTATTTAAATTATTCAGGGGCATCATATCTATATTAAATACAGTTAGGCCTCATGGAGCCTGGGAATGAAAATTAAGAAACTTATCAGAGACCAAGACAGACACTCTCTTTATTCTCTTTTTATGTCTGTCTGCCTGTCTCGTTCTCTCTCTTTCCAGGGTTTCTCCCTGTAAATCTGCTCCGATTGCTTCTTTCTGAACACAACCTTCCCCTTTGACCCAGTTTCAACCCCACTAGTTGTATGATCGCCTCTTACCCAGTCTCAATCCCACATTATCTTAACTACTTCAGCATCAAATCTGTGGTCACAGAATTAAGCTGCTTGCAGTGGCATCTGGATTTCACATCTTTCAGGTCATTCACCAGGGGAGGAAGAGAAAGGAATTATTATACTCACTGAATATCGCAGGATCCAAATGACATAATATGTTCAGTCAGTTTGTAACAGTGATGGCACCTGAGTCAATAAATTATTGTCACCTGAACCCAAGGGAAAGTAGTCAACAGAGTGTACGAAAATGGGATACTTTGTATTTCCCTGAGTTTTGCATGTCAGGCTGTATTATAGTTGGCCCTTATTGGTATAGTAAGCATCCTCCCAATTGATCAAGAGCTAACCTGGTATGAGAAGCATGGTGAAAGAACAAGCCTATCTTAAGGAAGAACGTTTCATGTAGAAAATATATGGGGGTCAAGAAGGACTCATATGAGGCTGTTGTATAGATATATATTTAATATAATATGTGTGATGGTGGTTACAGATATATATTTGGTGCTTTATCCAGAAGCATGAGTCACATAGTACATAAAGTATTGAATACAAAATTCTAAAGATAATCACAATTGTTCTTAAATTTAAAATATATGGGATAAATGCTTACAAACAGATTTATAAGCCTTCCACTTCTACTGCATTCTCCTGGCTGTGTCTTCTGAAGATGACTTACGAATTGTAACATGAAGAAAAATAGCTCCTTCAAATTCTGACACTGTATGACATAAGAAGAACTTTTGGCAAATATTTATTCATATTACTTGTCTCCAGTGGCAAATTTCTCAAGCATTTCTCTTTGTATTGTCTATGCCATAGCCCGTATGTTTTTCTAGACAGGAAGTTAAATGCTTTTAATGTATTAATTATTACATAATTGAAGTTAACCCAAATATTTTAAATATTTCCTCTTGCAAAGGGAGAAGACGAAGAGAGGAATGCAGGCGAGGTGGAGAGGACAAAATATCTCAGGTGAGAGAACAAGTATCTTGCAAGAGGCTTGGTAAACAGGATGTAAAGGTTGAAGAGGCTGATTGGTAGTTTCTCTACTAGAAAAATAAAAGATTTATTATTAAACCATGAGTTGAGAATAACATTCCAAAGATTTGTTGTTGTGGTTGTTGCTGCCTATTACTCTCTGCTGTAAGTTTCCATTCAAAGCCAGGAGTGTCTTCTCAGTTGGAAAAGTTGATCTTTTTAGCTCTGGGATGGGTAAGTGATGCTGGGAAAGCCTTTCTTTAAATATTCATTGCTCTTGTTTGCCTCAGAACCTATTTGGTGAAAAGTGTGTTTAACACACACAGTAGCTGCTAAATCATTAACTAAAGAGCTTTGTGCCAAGGAAGTGTTCAGTATGTGCTTGTCTAATAGAATGAAGAGACTATAAACCAGAGAGCTTTAATAGCAATTTATCCTGGTTTACAAACCAGGATAAACCAAGATGCACCAAACTTTATGTCCAAAACCTACATAGTGTTGCTTAGCCCTTCTGGATGCTTGGATGTTAGAAATTCCATTTTCCATTCTCTGCTTTCTGGCACATGCCAAGACAAATATGCAAGCCTCACATTTTATTCTTTTTTCTAGTCAAGGCTTTCTAGGCTGTTAAAATAAAATTTTACATCTAGCTGCATTGCAAGTCAGGAAATACCTTCCTGCAAATATGGAAGATGACAAAAGCTAGTTTCAACCATTCTGAACTGCTCTTAAATATTTCCTAGCAAAGGGATTAATTTCATAGGTCTGGGCACTAACTTTTTAACTACTTCCCTTCTCCCCTTTCTTCCCTTTCTTCTCATGACCATTCTCTCCTAAACTTGCTAAATTCCCAGGAAACAGGGAAAATGGCCTACTAGGGGAAACAGTTTCAATATTGAAAATCATTTCTCTGAAATATAGCCTTTTCAATGATTCTCAAATTTGTCATTGGATAGGCAGTTCAGCAAAAACTTATAAGGGAATGCTTATCAGTTTATCAATTTATTTGTTAATGGCCCAGTTTTTATTGAAACATTTGCGTGTCTACTACTCTTTGGAGAATAATTAACAGCTCCATCCTATTGAAATCGCTTGTGTACAGAGAATACATCTACCAAATAAAATATATGGCTTTGTAGAGGATAAAAATAAAAATAATTTCTTTCACCAAGTTCTTCTCCTTGGCGTGGAAAACTGAAATCTACTTGAAGCATAATTTATACAATAGAGAATTGGAGTACATGGGGTATGGAGAGTGAGGCACAAAACGTTTCCACACGTTTGACTTTATTAATGTGAAAGCAAAGTCTCAGTTCTGCATTTTAAAAGGTGTCTGTTTGGAAGAAAAACAAAATGTGCCTCCATGTGTGTTTGTGTGTTTCTGTGTGTGTGTGTGTGTGTGTGTCAGGGGAAGATAGGAGATTATTCACGTGCTTGAAGGTTATTCACACTACTTTAACAAATCGACATAGAACATGCCTCCTAATTAACTGTAGAGTTAATAGTCTGTCTCTTTGTCCTGATGTAATTTAAATCTGAATCTAATTCCAGCCCTAAACTATATCAAACCCAGGCAGAAAAACTTAAGTTACAGGCAATTATCTGGGCTAGTCTTAGGTTTTTTTCTCAAGAGAACCATATTCTCCTATTTCCATTGACCACAATTTGGTTCCACCACCTTTGTACGACCCCAATTCACTCCCAACTGTAGTTATGTTTTCACAGGGGATGAAAACTCTGGCACCACAGGGCTCTTGCATCAAGCTTCATGCTCTCCCGGACATTAACTCAAGAGAATGTAGAAGAGGAGGAGGAGGAGGGGGAGGGGGAGGGGGGGGGACGGGGAGGGGAGGGGGAGGGGGACGGGGGGATACAAATTACTCAATTTTTTCCAGAAAACATAACACAACT
>CAUYOR010132255.1:0-12632 GCA_963573925.1 Callimico goeldii
GCCTGTAATCCCAGCTACTCGGGAGGCTGAGGCTGGAGAATTGCCTGAACCCAGGAGGCGGAGGTTGCGGTGAGCCGAGATCGCACCATTGCACTCCAGCCTGGGTAACAAGAGCGAAACTCCGTCTCAAAAAAAAAAAAAGAAATACTGAAGACTGTCTACTAAGTCATCTACAACAAGACCAAAAAAGGTTTTTTAGACTTCAATGCCAATAACTCTCTTTTTTTTTTTAAGTAGCTTTCCAATGTAAATACTTCTCACTCAACCCTGCCATTGTAACTGAACTTACTCTGCAACACCCCCACCCCCAAAAAACTACCCAAACCTATAAAACCAACTCCTATCCCACTGTCCTTTGCTAATACCCTTTTCGGCCTTAGCTCACCTGCACCCAGCTGAATAAACAGCCATGCTGCTCACACAAAGCCTGTTTGGAAGGTCTCTTCATTCAAAGCGCAAGTTTTTTTCAACACTGGTAATTTCTTTATTTTTATTTTTTTTGAAGACAAAGTCTCGCTCTGTCATCCAGGCTAGAGTGCAGTGGCACAATCTCAGCTCACTGCAATCTTTGCCTCCCGGGCTCAAGCGATCCTCC
Source organism: Callimico goeldii (assembly GCA_963573925.1). Classification (NCBI taxonomy): domain Eukaryota; kingdom Metazoa; phylum Chordata; class Mammalia; order Primates; family Cebidae; genus Callimico; species Callimico goeldii. Next base: position 596 of record CAUYOR010132255.1, read on the forward strand.
CACCTCAGCCTCCCCAGTAGCTGGGACTATAGGTGTGCACCACCACACCTGGCTAATTTTTGTAGTTTTTGTAAAGATGGGGTCTTGCCATGTTGGCCAGATGGTCTCGAACTCCTGTGTTTAAACTATCTGCCTGCCTCAGCCTTCAAAGTGCTGGGACTACATAGGTGTGAGCCACCCACCTAGCAGATGATTTCTTGTAATGACCAATGCAAATCATGTAACAGAGAACATCTACATATTTGCTAAGGCCATCGGAAAGATCATGGAACCTACATATTTCTGCACACCACTTTGTCCTGACATTGATGTGCTCTTGCATTTTTTCCTAAAGTTGATTTTCATCTATTTCTATATTTCCATTCTAATGTGAGACATCGTAAACAAGGTAGAGAACAAAATAATAAACAACTCACCTGAAATGTGTTCATTTTCTGCCACTCTAGGAAACACTTAAGAGAACTAGGAAAGTGGAGCTGGTAGAGAAGAATGAATCACTAGACATCCGACCTGTCCTGCACATCCTGGATTCTCCTGCCTGTACAACTCTACCCATCAGCTGGATAAAATGTCCTCCTGGAGAATGTCCTTTGGCCTGTAAACTACCTTGGCAGTAGTTTCTGAGACTTTTGATAGAAACTAGTTTTGACTTAATTATGCCAGAAACGCAGACTACTGGTTAGTATACTAATGAATGGGATGACCTGGACATGTCACCCTTCTGGAGCTCAGTGGTTTTCATCTTTCATGTCAGGCAGAAATTGGAATCCAGGAAACTGTCTCCTGCACTACTTTCTGAGTCAGCATGGCGGAAGCACCCACATCTCTCAAGGCCACCTGTGGTAATGGGCATAGTATGGAGAGCTCTCAGGATCTGAAAAGAGTAGATAATTCAGAAAAACTCAAAGGTTGTTTGGGGTGTTTAACACAGAATTTTCTTGGCCAGGAGCAGTGGCTTACGCCTGTAATCCCAACACTTTGGGAGGTGGAGACAGGCAGATCACCTGAAGTCTGGAGTTCGAGATCAGCCTGGCCAACATGGTGAAACCCTGTCTCTACTAAAAATACGCAATTTAGTTGGGCGTGGTGGCGTGCACCTGTAATCCCAGCTACTTGAGGCGGAGGCAGGTGAATCCCTTGAACACGGGAGGCAGCGGTACAGTGAATCAAGATTGCGCCACTGCACTCCAGCCTGTGCGACAGAGCAACACTCTGCCTCAAAAAAAGAAAAATAATTTTCTTAGAGGTAGGTAGCATTCCGCCCGCCCCCCCTCCCACCGCCCCCAACCAGGTTCTCTCAACCCTGAAGATGAAGAGACATTTCCTGGGCATGACTGACCCTAGCCTTAGGTCCAGCTCACCTCTCTGACAGCTGGAGCAAACCTCCCTTTTAGTCAGCTGGGGTGGCTTGTGGAGCACCGGTATTACATATTGCCTCTCTCTGTGCAAATCTGAGCTGTGCGCTTTCTCAACCTCGTTCTCCACTGCTGTGAAGCTCTGGTGAGAGATCTCTGTTCAGGTGGGGGCCATCATTCCTCTACCTCACAAGAGCTGATTTGCTTTTAGAAACCCAGGATCTGACCCTATGGACAAAATCATTTTACATCAGGGCCCCAAGTCTTGGAACTCCCTATCCCCCAGAATCTCGAGTTGGTCCTTCTAAAACCCAACCAAGACCACTGAGAACACACTGGCTGGAAGGTTGAGACGCGACCCGGGGCCCTCCATTATGAAGTGCGAACCCACGAACCCTGACTACAAGGGCCCCAGGATAAAACAGAGCCCACATTATACTTGGTAACGATGTCTAGGGCTCAGTGCTGTAACAATGCAACGCTGGACTTCCGCCGAATGAGCTTTTAGAGGGCAGGCAAAGCGGTGAGCCCCGAGGCCCAGCTCCCGTGCTGTGCCAGAGCGGGCGGTGACCGCCTCCCACCCGGAGCGCGAAGCGTCCCGGTAGTCCACACTAGGCCGCGCAGTGGCGTCGGACAAAAGCGGCAAACGCCGCCAAGGCTGGCTGCCAGCCTGGCGCGCTGTCTCCTATGCACGAAAGGGCCAAGGCCAAGGCCGTGCCGGAATTCAGGACGCGGCCCCCACCTCCCGCGGGCTCGGCGTGCTCTTTGACCCGAGCGGCAGCCCGTCCACGCCCCAGCCTTGCCACTCCCGGACCTTGGCCGCGCATGCGCGACAGAGCTCGTCGCGGCCGCTACTGTGCCCTGCGCCCAAGACCTGTAGGGGCGGTTTCCCGTCAGGCTCCGCGAAGGAACACTCACTTCTCCCCGCCCGGAGCTGCGTCCTCCAGCCGGGAGGGGGCGCGTCAGGCATTTCTCTGCAAGCGCCGACCCGAAAGCGGACAAAAGAGAGAGGAGGACGCCTGCGTGGCAAGCCTGGAAAGGCAAGTGAGCTTGTGGCGCAGTGGTTCTTCCGGAAAACAACGCAGCTTAGCGATGCGGTAGTAGTCACGATGTCGAGGGACGGTGCTGACTTCTCAAAATTTCAGACTTCCTTGCAATACACACAATTTGGCGGTGAATAAAAGTGCAAACTAAAAGAAAATTACTATAACACACAGCCTCCTATCCCTTAGAGGACTTTTTTTTTTTAATAAGGCAGGCTCTGTTACCCACGCTGGAGTGCAGTGGCGCAGTCACAGCTCACTGTAGCCTCAACCTCCCAGGCGTATGCAATCCTCCAGGCTCCGCTTCCCGAGCGGCTGGGACCACAGGCGCCCGCCCCAACGACCGGCTAATTTTTAAATATTTTCGGAGAGCTGTGGTGTCTCCATGTCGTCCGGGCTGGTCTTCAACTCCTGGGCTCAAGAGAACCTTCCGCTCCGGCCTCCTGAGTAGCTGGAATTACAGGCATGAGCCCCCAGCGCGTCCTGCCTGCAATGAATTTTGTAAAAACAGAATTGAAAAGATGTTACTGAAAAGACATCACGCCTGTAATCCCAGCACTTTTGGGGGAGGGGGGGCGATTACGAGGCCAGGAATTCGAGACCAGCCTGGCCAATTATGGTGAAACTCCTTCTCTACTAAAAATACAACAATTGGCCAGGCATGGTGGCTCATACCTGTAATCCTAGTACTTTGGGAGGCCAAGGAGAGCAGATCACCTGAGGTCAGGATTTCGAGACCAGCCTGACCAACATGGAGAAACCCCCTCTATTAATAAACAAAATTAGTATTGGACAACAAGAGCGAAACTCCATCTCAAAATTAAATAAATAAGTTAGCTGGACGTGGTGGTGGGTGTCGGTAGCCCCAGCTACTCAGAAGGCTGAGGCATGAGAACTGCTTAACCTGGGAGACAGAGGTTGCAGGGAGCTGAGATCATGCCACTGCACTCCAGCATAGGCAACAGCGTGAGATTCTGTCTCAAAAAAAAAGGGGGGGCGGGCATCACTATAGCATGTTTTTAGTATACAAACATTTTCTTGGTCAATATATTTGCCAGCTTTCTTACTGAAATTTTCAAACAAAATTTGAAAGAATTCGAGAAACACATTTAACCTAGAGTCAACAGCTGTTAGTATTTTGCCATCTATGTGTGTATTTATCTGTATGTATATTTATTTGTGCCAAATCATTTGGAATTGCAGACGTGAGGAAACTTCAGCCCTAAATATGTCACCATATATCTTTAAGAACAAACTTCTAGTCACAATACCGTTGTCACATCTATAAAATTTAAAAGTAATTCCATAAAAGCCATCAAATATCAACTCCATATTCAAATTTGTCCAGTTATCCCAAGAATGTCCATTACAGAGGTTTAAGATGGTTGAAGCTATTACTTTTAAACCAACATGCAGCAAAACTAACAACAAACCCACATCATACAATACACAGCAGTGATGGGAGCAAGGTGTATGTGAAGACTTGGCAAGATTCACTCCCTACATAATCAAGTACTAATGTTCCCTTTGGAATAGGTGTAGAGAGAATGCATTCTTTTGTTTTTTTTTTTGTTTTTTTTTTTTAAAGATGGGATGGCCAGGCTGGTCTTGAACTTCTGACCTCAGGTGATCCACCCACCTCGGCCTCCCAAAGTGCTAGGATTACAGGCGTGAGCCACCTCGCCTGGAAAGAATGCATTCTCAACATGACTCTACAAATAAGATAAATTTTATTTTAATTCTACTTTGTATTTTTTCAGCATTTCAGACTAATCTACCAATTTAACTGCATAAGTACATCAAAATAAAATTTTATTTAAAATCCAAAGTTTATTCCAGAGCAGAGTTATCGATTTTCCAGTATATTTTACGCACAAGCATTAATGTTACACCAAATGAATTTTTGGACTACTTGGTTTAAAAAAATATTTGGACTCGGCCGGGCACAGTGGCTCACACCTGTAATCCCAGCACTTTGGGAGGCCGAGGTGGGTGGATCACGAGGTCAAGAGATCGAGACCATCCTGGTCAACATGGTGAAACCCCTTCTCTACTAAAAATATAAAAAATTAGCTGGGCATGGTGACATATGTCTGTAATCCCAGCTACTCGGGAGGCTGAGGCAGAAGAATTGCCTGAACCCAGGAGGTGGAGGTTGTGGTGAGCCGAGATCGCGCCATTGCACTCCAGCCTGGGTAACAAGAGCAAAACTCCGTCTCAAAAATAATAATAATAAAAAATATTCGGACTTTCAACAACATTGAATATTAAAATAGCAGCACAAATCAGCAAATCATTCACAAAAGTTTCAAAGCACACACATAGCATTTTTAGGAGACTGACAAGTGATGTAGTTAAGTTTTGTGAGCCAGTGAAAGGACAAAGTATAGTCATAATAAACACTGTCCTCAGCTTACTGTTCAAAAGTGTTTTGAAAATCTGTGAGTCAAGGGCTGGACATAGTGGCTCATGCCTGTAATCCTAGCACTTTGGGAGGTCTAGGCAGGCAGACTGCCTGAGCTCAGGAGTTCAAGACTAGCCTGGGCAACACGGTGAAATGCTGTCTTTACTAAAACACAAAAAAATTAGCCAGGCGTGGTGGTGTACACCTGTGTTCCCAGCTACTCAGGAGGCTGAGGCAGGAGAATTGCTTGAACCTGGGAGGCAGAGGTTGCAGTGAGCCGAGATCATGCCAACGTACTCCACACTCCAGCCTGAGTGATAGAGCAAGACTCGATCTCTTAAAAAAAGGAAAAGCTGTGAATCCTAACAGTCTTTTAAAATATTAAGAGAATTGCATTATTTCAAACTTTGCTCATAACATAACAACTTTCAAATATTTGCATTTTTAATTTGTATAAACTCCCATAAAACATGAGAGCATTATATTCATCAGGCAGCCCTTGCTTTGTACAGTTCTGATATGCACGAATTTCAGTCACCATGATTTAATAAAACCAGTCCCCCACAACTCAAATTTCAGGTACACGGAATATTTTTATTTATTTATTTTGATACGGAATCTCGCTCTTATAGCCCAGGTTGGACTGCAGTGGTGCAATCTTGACTCACTGCAATCTCTGCTTCCCAGGTTCAAGCAATTCTCCTGCCTTAGCCTCCTGAGTAGCTGGGATTATAGGTGCATGCCACCACGCAGGCTAATTTTTGTATTTTTAGTAAAGACGGGGTTTTACCATATTGGCCAGGCTGGTCTCGAACTCCTGACCTCAAGTGATCCACCCACCTTGGCCTCTAAAGTATTGATTACAGGCGTGAGCCACCTCACCCAGCCGGTACACAGAATATTAATTGTGAGTCGTCACATATTCAGTCTACACATCATTACATTAATAACAAATGCATGTCATGATCAGTAACCAGTCACATCACTTCTATCTGTTGGTGATTGCTCACTGTAAGTTTGTTATTTAGCTCACTCAGAAACGTAACATCTGTAGTTGTGTGGGCTTCATCTTCCAGTGATATAGTCTTGTGGTTACCGAGAACTGCAGAACTCTCCCCACATAACTCCGCCTGAAACTCTGCTCTTAGAGACAAATTGTCATGGCTTCTAGTAGCATAGGCTGTGTTCCCAAGATGACCCCAGTCCTCACCATTAAAATGCCTGCCTGAGAAATCTCAGTGCTGTCTGGATAACTTACTGTTCTTGCCAACATCTGACCATAGGCCCCTGACCTCCCTCTTTTAGAGCATTTAGTAAAAAGGATTTACAATTATGAATCCTTCCTCTGTCCCTCTGAGATGTCTATGTGATACACATATTGTCTATGTATATGCATGTGTGTACACACATATCTCCTACAGCTCAGAAGTGTCTTTCTCAAAAAACATTGCTTTCCCAAGGAGCCATTGCTTTGAAAGGTAGTGATCAGGAAAGATAAGGCCTCTGTCTCTCAGTCTCTGTGGTTGGATAGAAGCCTAACTTTTATCATTGCCAGCAGGCAGACACCACTGGCCTCATCTCATTTACACTGGCCCCTTGTAATTTTTCACTTCCCCAACTCTACTGAACCCCCTTGTACCCTTCATACTCCCTCAGTCCCCCTTTAAAATCACCAATCAACTATATTCAGTGGAGAGGATTTGTAAAAAAAAAAAGAAACAAAATGAAAAAAATAAAATATCCAACCACCAAAAAAAAAAAAAAAAAGCCCAATTATCACTGCACAAAGCAGAATGGAGCTCAGCTCTTTCCCCTACTGTCAGTGGTTACTGAATAAAATGCTTTTATCACTTAATGTCTGCTGTGTTTATCTTAGATATTACCAGAAGATATGTGATAGATTCCCCACACAAAACCTGGTTTAATTTTCAAAACTGGTGACAGCCCCACATGCACAAAGAATATGTAAAGGCTTATGACTCACATGAGGCTTTCTGGAGGGAACAGGGAGTTTGAAATCAAATGGTTTCAAAAATAGCTTGAGGTGCAATCTTGACTCACTGCAATCTCTGCTTCCCAGGTTCAAGCAATTCTCCTGCCTCAGCCTCCTGAGTAGCTGGGATTACAGATGCATGCCTATAATCATGTGGCTCATGCCTATAATCCCAGCACTTTAGGAGGCCAAGCCAAAAGAGGATCACTTGAGCCCAGGAGTTTGAGACCAGCCTGGGCAACACAGTGACACTACCCTCTCTACAAAAATAAATAAATAAATAAAATTAGCTGGGTGTGGTGACACACCCCTGTGGTCCCAGTTACTGGGGAGGCTGAGGTGGAAGGATCCCTTGAGCCCACAGTTCTAGGCTGCAGTGAGCTGTGATCATGCCCCCGCACTCCAGCCTGGGCAACACAGCAAGACCTTGTCTCCAAAAAAAAGAAAAAGAAGAAATAAATGGTTTGAGAGTAGGGAAAAGAGACTGGCTTTGGGTGTTATTAAGGTTAAGGGGTGGAGCGGAAATGAAGGCTTCAATGCACATGCTGGGGCCTGTGTGGCTTGAACTTGCCTTTAGAGCCAAAGGAGGAAGCACCTGGGCTTTCAAATCAGCCACCCAGGTGTGGGACAGAAGAGGAGGAGAGAGGTGGGGCTTGAGAGTTGTCAGTAGTCAAAGATCAAATATGGTGTCAGACTCTCTAATTCATAAAAGCTACATTTACATGGAATGTACAAAAAATGGAAAATGAATAGAGAATTGGCCAAGAAAGAAGAAATTGCAGCAAAGAAAAAGTGATAACACAGGAAGTGAAACTGGAAGTGAGCATTTCCTGAAGTACCACCCAGTCCTTGTTCTCATCATGCAGCTTTCCTGCTCCTCGCAGAGCCAGTGAAGTTTACTTTGTGGTATAGAAACTCTCTCCTAGTTGTTTCTTCTCTTCCACCCTACCATCAGTTGGCAGGCTTTGCAAGTGCTCCTTTAATAATGGTACAAATTTTGGCCCAGCGTGGTGGTTCACATCTTTAATCCCAGCACTTTGGGAGACCAAGGCAAGTGGATCATCTGAGGTCAGGAGTTCAAGACCAGCCTGACCAACCCCATCTCTAATAAAAATACAAAATTAGCCAGGCCTGGTGGCTCGTAGCTGTAATCCCAGCTACTCGGGAGGCTGAAGCAGGAGAATCTCTTGAACCCAGTAGGTGGAGGTTGCAGTGAGCCAAGATTGAGCCACTGCACTCCAGCCTGGACAAGACTGAAATTCCATCTCAAATAATAATCATAATAATAATAGTGAAAACTTTGAAGTTTACAATGTGCCTCCAAATGTATTACTTGTAGGATCACCACAGTGCAAGTGTTGTCAATCACCTGTAGAGATGAGAAAATAGAGGGCCGGGCATGGTGGCTCACGCCTGTAATCCCAACACTTTGGGAGACACAGGTGAATCACCTGAGATCCGGAGTTTGAGCAGCCTGACCAACATGGTGAAACTCGTTTCTACGAAAAATACAAAATTAGCCAGGCATGTTGGCAGGCACCTGTAATCCCAGCTACTTGGGAGGCTGAGGCAGGAGAATTGCTTGAACTCAAGAAGTAGAGGTTGCAGCGAGCCAAGATTGTGCCATTGCACTCCAGCCTAGGGGACAAGACCAAAACTCCATCTCAAGAAGAAAAAAAAAGAGATTGAGGCTCTTCTTTTCTTCTAAATCGTTGATATCTACTGTTATTTTACACTGTTATTTTACAGCCATTTAAATTTGGATGCTAAATTTTCATCAGAAATAATCTATAATAGATTTTTATTAAATTTACTATTTAAAAAAGGCATTCACATACTCAAATTATTCTGGGTACTTAAAAGCTTTCTGGCTAGGCATTGTGGCTCACACCTGTAATCCCAACACTTTGGGATGCCAAGCCAGGCTAATCACCTGAGGTCAGGAGTTCAAGACCAGTCTGGCCAACATGGTGAAATCCCATCTCTACTAAAAATACAAAAAATTTAGCCAGGTGTGGTAACACACACCTGTAATCTTGGCTACTTGGGAGGCGGAAGCAGGAGAATCACTTGAACCCAGGAGTCAGAGGTTGCAGTGAGCCAAGATAACACCACTGCACCCCACCCTGGGCAACAGAGTAAGACTCCATCTCAAAGAAAAAAGGTTTCCAATAACTGAATCAAGCATGAGTATTTAAATTAAAACTTACATTAAAATTAAATGTAAACATTAGGGCCGGGTGCAGTGGCTTGCACCGCTGAGGTCTGCAGATCACTTGAGATCAGGAGTTTGAGATCAGCCTGGCCAACATGGTGAAACCCTGTCTCTACTAAAAATACAAAACTTAGCTGGGTGTGGTGGTGGGCGCCTGTAATCCCAGCTACAGAGGAGGCTGAGGCAGGAAAATCGCTTGAAACTGGGAGGCAGAGGTTACAGTGAGCTGAGATCATGCCACTGCACTCCAACCGGGGCAAGAGAGTAAGACTCAGTCTCATAAAAATAAAAATTAAATTAAATTAAATTTTTAAAAAAAGAGGCCAGCCATGGTAGCTCATGCCTGTAATCCCAGCAACTGGGAAGCTGAGGCAGGTGGATCACCTGAGATCAGGAGTTCGAAACCAGCCTGACCAACATGGGAGAAACCCCGTCTCTACTGAAAATACAAAATTAGCCAGGTGTGGTGGCACATGCCTGTAATCCCAGCTACTCGGGAGGCTGAAGCAGGAGAATCACTTGAACCCAGGAGGCAGATGTTGCGGTGAGCCCTTGCACTCAAGCCTGGGCAACAAAAGCAAAACTCTGTCAAAGAAAAGAAGAAAGCTTCTTCACTTCTTGGGTGGGAGAAAGAAAAAAAAAAAAGAAAGAAAGAAATTACTCCAATACATGTTAACTGCTGAGGCACATTACAACACTACAAACGGAAATAAGTTCAAAATGCATTTTGAAGCATTACAAAATACTGAAAAGGAATTTTTTTTAATAGTGATTTCACAAGCTCACAGTTCCACTTCTGGAACAGTTAACAGCTGTGTTAACGGTTCCTTGGTTACTTCCATATTAGACTGAATTAAGTAGAGTTTTCCTATAAAATTGGCTTTAAATAGTGAGCTGACTTGACTAATAAATGCATCACTGGGCTTCAACATCCACTCCATTTCTGTTCTCTGTGACTTGTGTATGTCAATAAATACCAGTGTCCTGTGTTTTCTCTCTTTTTAATACCATTTGATATACAGCTGACTGTTTTTTTGGAGACAGAGTATTGCTCTATTGGCCAGGCTAGAGTGCAGTGGCACAATCTCAGCTCACTGAAACCTCCGCCTCCCAGGTTCCAGCGATTCTCCTGCTTCAGCCTCCTGAGTAGCTGGGAGTATAGGCATACACCACCATGCCTGGCTAATTTTTTTATGTTTTAGTAGAGACAGGGTTTCACCATGTTGCCCAGGCTGGTACTGAACTTCCGAGCTGAGGCAATCTGCCTGGCTTGGCCTCCCAAAGTGCTGGAATTACAGGTGTGAATCACCACACCTAGCTTTTTTTGTCGGGGGAGACATGTTCTTACTCTGTCACCCAGCCTGGAATGCAGTGATGCAATCACAGCTTACTGCAGCCTCTATCTCCTGGGCTCAAGTGATCCTCCTGCTTCATTCTCCCCAGTAGCTGGGACTACAGGCATCCGCCACCATGCCCAGCTCATTTTTTCATTTTTATTTTTATTTATTTGTTTGAAATGGAGTCTTGTTCTGTCACCCAGGCTGGAGTATAATGGCGTGATCTTGGCTCACTGCAACCTCTACCTCTGGAGTTCAAGCGATTCTCCTGCCTCAGCCTCGCCAGTAGCTGGGACTACAGGCATGCAACACCACGCCCAGCTAACTTTTTGTATTTTTAGTAGAGACAGGGTTTTGCCATGTTGGCCAGGCCAGTCTCGAACTCCCAGTTTCAAGTGATCCACCTGCCTCAGCCTCCCAAAGTGCTGGCACTACAGGGTGAGCCACTGTGCCCGGCCAATTTTTTTCTATTTTTAGTAGAGCCAAGATCTGGCTATGTTGCCCAGGCTAGTCTTAAACTACTGAATTTAAGCAATTCTCCCACCTTGGCCTCCCAAAGTGCTAGGATTACACATGTGAGCCACCAGGCCAGGCACTACAGGTGACTCAGTCAGGCGAGGTGGGTCACATCTGTGATCCAGTCAGCAGGCGGATCATGAGGTCAGGAGTTCAAGACCAGCCTGGCCAACATAGTGAGACCCCATTCTACTAAAAATACAAAAATTACCTGGGTGTGGTGGTGCATGCCTGTAGTCCCAGCTACTCAGGAGGTTGAGGTGGGAGAATCACTTTAACCTGGGAGGCAGAGATTGTAGTGACCCCAGACCATGCCATTGGCCAGGCACAGTAGCTCACGCCTTAATCCACTTTGTGAAGCCGAGGCGGGTGGATCACAAGGTCAAGAGATCGAGACCATCCTGGTCAACATGATGAAACCCCATCTCTACTAAAAATACAAAAAATTATCTGGGCATGGTGGCATGTGCCTGTAGTCCCAGCTACTCAGGAGGCTGAGGCAGGAGAATTGCCTGAACCCAGGAGGTGGAGGTTGCGGTGAGCCAAGATCGCACCATTGCACTCCAGCCTGGGTAGCAAGAGCAAAACTCCATCTCAAAAAAAAAAAAAAAAAGACAAGGGTTAAGGGAACTGACCCCTGCTCACAGTTGAAAATCCATATGTGCTGGGTGCAGTAGCCATGCATGTAGTCCCAGCTACTTGGGAGGCTGAGGTGCGAGGATCGCTTGAGCCCAGGTGTTCTGGGCTGTAGGGCGCTATGCCGATCGGGTATCCACACTAAATTTGGCATCAATATGGTGACCTCCCGGGAGTGGGGGACCACCAGGTTGCCTAAGGAGGGGTGAACCAGCCCAGGTCAGAAATGTAGCAGGTCAAAACCAGGCTGATCAGTAGTGGGATCGCACCTGTGAATAGCCACTGCACTCCAGCCTGGGCAACATAGCAAGACCCCATCTCTTAAAAAAACGGCCAGGCACAGTGGCTTACGCTTATAATCCCAGCACTTTGGGAGGCTGAGGCGGGTCGATCACAAGGTCAAGAGATCAAGACCATCCTGGTCAACAAGATGAAACCCCGTCTCTACTAAAAATACAAAAATTAGCTGGGCATGGTGGTGCGCGCCTGTAATCCCAGCTACTCAGGAGGCTGAGGCAGGAGAATTGCTTGAACCCAG
>CAUYOR010132257.1:0-20025 GCA_963573925.1 Callimico goeldii
GACTCACCGCAACCTCCGCCTTCTGGGTTCAAGCAATTCTCCTGCCTCAGCCTCCTGAGTAGCTGGGATTACAGGCACGCGCCACCATGCCCAGGTAATTTTTGTATTTTTAGTAGAGACGGGGTTTCACCATGTTGACCAGGATGGTCTCGATCTCTTGACCTCATGATCCACCTGCCTCGGCCTCCTAAAGTGCTGGGATTATAGGCGTGAGCCAATGCGCCAGGCCCGACAAGACTTATTTTTTAACTACAGGCATACCTAGGAGATACTGCTGGCTCATTTCCAGGCCACCACAATAAAGCGAACATAGCAATAAAGTGAGTCACACAAATTTTTTGGTTTCCTAGTGCATGTATTAGTTATATTTACAATATACTGTAATCCATTAAGGGTGCACTAACATTTTGGCTAAAAAATGTACATAACTTAATTAAAAAATACTTTAGTTGGGCACAGTGGCTCACATCTGTAATCCTAGCACTTTGGGAGGCCAAGGCGGGTGGATTACCTGAGATCAGGAGTTCGAGATCAGCCTGGCCAACATGGTGAAACCCTGTCTCTAATAAAAAAACTTAGCTAGGCATGGTGGCGTGCGCCTGTAATTCCACCTACTCAGGAGGTTGAGACAGGAGAATTGCTTAAACCCTGGAGAAGGAGGTTACAGTGAGCCAAGATCACACCACTGCACTCCAACCTGGGCAACCAAGCAAGACTCCATCTCAAAAAAACAACTTTAATGGTAAAAAATGCTATTGATCATCTGAGTCTCCAGCGAGTCCTAATCTTTTTGCTGGTGGATCTGGCCTCATTGTTGTTGATGGCTGCTGACCAGTCAGGCTAGTGTTGATGGAGGAAAGAGTGCTTGTTGCAGTTTCTTTTCTTTTCTTTTTTTTTTTTTTTTGAGACGGAGTTTCGCTCTTGTTACCCAGGTTGGAGTGCAATGGCGCGATCTCGGCTCACCGCAACCTCCGCCTCCTGGGTTCAGGCAATTCTCCCACCTCAGCTTTCCAAGTAGCTGGGATTACAGGCGCGTGCCACCATGCCCAGCTAATTTTTTGTATCTTTAGTAGAGACGGGGTTTCACTATTTTGACCAGAATGGTCTCGATCTCATGACCTTGTGACCCACCCGCCTTGGCCTCCCAAAGTGCTGGGATTACAGGCTTGAGCCACCGCGCCCGGCCTGTTGCAGTTTCTTAAAAGGCAATAATGAAGTTTGTTGCATTGATTGACCCTTCCTTTCGTGAAAGATTTCTCTGTAACATGTGATACTGTTTGATAACATTTTACACGCAGTATACTTCCTTAAGTTGGAATTAATCCTTTCAAACTCTGCCACCGCTTTATCAACTAAATTTATATAATATTCTAAACCATTTCTTGTCATTTCAACAATGTTCACAGTATCTTCACCAGGAGTAGATTCCATCTCAAGAAATCACTTCCTTTGCTCATCCATAAGAAGGAACTCCTTCAAATTTTACCATGAGATTGTGGCAATTCAGCCCCATCAGGCTCTACTTGTAATTCTAGTTCTCTTGGTATTTCCACATTTTTAGTTACTGCCTCCACTGAAGTCTTGAAGCCCTCATCCACAAGGGTTGGAATCAACTTCTTCCAAACTCCTGATAATGTTGATCTTTTGGCTTCCTCCCTTAAGTTACAAATGTCCTTGATGGCATCTAGAATGATGAATCTTTTCAATATACTTTTTCCAGATCCATCCAAAGACCCACTACCTATGGCAGCCATAGCCTTATGAAATGTACTTTCTACATAATAAGACTTGAAAGTCACAATGACTCCTTGATCCATGAACTGCAGAATGGATGTTGGGTTAGCAGGCATGAAAGCAACATTAATCTCCTTTTATGTCTTCAGGAGAGCTCTTGGGTAAGCAGGTGCACTGTCAAAGAACAGAAATGTTGTGAAAGGAATCACTTTTTTTATTTTGAGCAGTAGGTCTCAACAGTGGACTTAAAATGTTCAGGAAGCCACGACAGACGTGCTGTCATCTTTGCTTTGTTGTTCCATTTATAGAGCACAGGACGAGTATAGTTAGCATAATTTTTAAGGGCCTTAGAATTGGTGGAATGGTCAATGCGAACTGGCTTCAACAGCTGCATTATCTCCTAACAAAAGAGTCAGCCTTCCCTTTGAAGCTTTGAAGCCAGACATTGACTTTTCCTCTCTAGCAATGAAAGAAAGTTCTAGAAGCCATCTTCTTCCAATAGTAGGCTGTTTTGTCTACACTGAAAATGTTTAGTGTAGCCACCTTCAATGATCTTAACTAGAGTTTCTGGATAACTTGCTGCAGCTTCAACATCATTATTTGCTGCTTCATCTTGTACTAGTGGGTGATGGAGATAGTATCTTTCCTTAAATCTCTGCTAGCTTCAACCTTTTCTTCTGCAGTTTCCTCAGCTCTCTCAACCTTGATTAGGCTTTGGCTAAAGGGAATGCTGTGGCTTGGGTGATTTTTCCCCAGACTACTAAAATTTTCTCCCTATCTGCAATAAGGCTGTTTTGTTTTCTTACAATTAGTGTATTCACTGGAGTAGCATTTTCAATTTCCTTCAAGAACTTTTCCTTTGCATTCCTGACTCGTCTAATTATTTGACATGAGGCCGAGCTTTTGGCCTCTCTTGGCTGTTGACACATCTAAGCTTTATCGTTTTTAACTTTTGATTTAAAGTAAGAGACATGCAACTCTTCCTTTCACTTGGTCACTCAGAGGGCATTGTAGGGTTACTGGTTGGCCTCATTTCAATCTTGTTGCATCTCAGGGAATATGGAGGCCCATGATGAAGGAAAGAGAGGAACGGCTGGACGGCGGAGCAGTCAGAACACATGCATTTATTAAATTCCCTGTCTTACATGGGCTCAGTTCATGGTGCCCTCAAAACAATTCCAACGGTAACATCACAGATCCCTGATTACAGATCACTACAACAGGTACAATGATGAAAAAGTTTAAAAGATTTTGATAATTACCAAAAGGTGCCGCAGAGACAGGTAGTGAGCAAACGCTGTTGAAAAACGGTGCTGACAGACTTGTTTAATGCAGAGTTGCCACAGACCTTCAATTTGTAAAAAATAAAGTATCTGCAAACAAAAATAAAGTGAATTGCGATAAAACAAAGTAGGCTTGTACAGCAAAGCGGTTATACAAATAGACTTTTGAAGTCCTACAGTCAGTTTGAATCCAGGCTCTGGCAGTTATCACTACGACTGGGCAAACTACTGTGTTTTTAAAGTTCATTTTTCCTACCTGCAAAATGGGGATGTTCATAGATTGTACACACACACACACACACACACACACACACACACACACACAAGGGGTTTGTTGTGGGGATTCAAAAATGTACACCGTCACAAGGACTCAGTAAAATAAGCTATTATTGTGATCTATTGGAGACAGGGGGAAGTAAAAATCCACACTGATATTAAACGAATCTTTAAAAACAAGTACAAGAAAAAGCGAGTTTTTATAAGATACGACTTAAGGGGCCTAGGAAGAGAAAAAACTTGTTTTGTCAAGTGTAAATCCACTGGTATTTCCTGGGCCCGTAGGTAGTCCAACCTTTGATATCTGGCGCACAACAAACAAACAGGAAAAGCCTTTCGTGGGCTGTAATAAAAACAGCTTTCCGTTTCAAAACGATAAATAGATTTGGAAAATCAGTTGGCTCCCCAGCAGTTCTTACAAGCAAAGCTCAGGCGCTGTGTGTCTGCTGCTTGGAGGAGAGAGGTCCGGGGCGCGGGGATGACTGGCCGCCTTTGAGTCGCGCCCTGGGACGGGAAGCCTGCGGCGAAGCCCTGGGGCGGGACGCGCTTTTTTTTTAATCGATCCCGGAACCTTAGCGCGGCGGAGGGGAGGGGCCCGAGGGAGGGGTCTGGCCGTGGGGCGCGGCGCCCATCCCCCGAGCGCGCGGCGGGGCGGCAGTCCGGCGGCCGCGGGGATGCGGAGGGGCGGCGACGGGGGCCGGACCCTGCCGGGGCGGCGGGGCGGGCGCCGCCCGAGGGGGTAGGGCGCGCGCGGGGGCGCGCCGGGCCGGAGAGGCGCGCTCCGGCCGCGCTCGCTCCGCGCTCCCCTCGCTTCCTTCGCTCGCTCGTTCCCTCCTCCCTCGGCAGCCGCGGCGGCAGCAGGAGAAGGCGGCGGCGGCGGCTGGGGATAGACATGGCGGCGGATCTGAACCTGGAGTGGATCTGCTCCCTGCCCCGGTCCTGGACTTACGGGATCACCAGGGGCGGCCGAGTCTTCTTCATCAAGTAAAGAGCCGGGGACGGCGCGGGGGCCCCGCGGGGCGGGAGGGCAGGAGGCGGGCGGCCGGCGGGACTGGGGAGAGCCGGGTCTGTGCCCCGCAGCCCCCGCGTCCCCCTCACGCCCGTGTCTGCCCCTTCTCGCCCCTGCAGTGAGGAGGCCAAGAGCACCACCTGGCTGCACCCCGTCACCGGCGAGGCCGTGGTCACCGGACACCGGCGGCAGAGCACAGGTAACGCCGGGCCGAGTGGAGTCGGGCTCCGCCTGGAGGAGGCGGCAGAGCCCGGGCCGCGGGGCTCCAGGCAACCTGCCCCGAGCCGCGGGCCCCCGGAGGCGGCGGGGCGCGGCGGGGCGGGGCGGGGGCGGCCGCAGGTAGAGGGGCGCGGGGGGCTCTGCCGCCGGGACTTGTCTCCAGTGTCCGGGCGTCTCCTTCTCCCCAGCCTTTCAGCAGCACTTGGAGGCGGCGCCCTCTTCCTGCGCCCTCGCCCCCTTCCCAGCCTAGACGACCCCGGCGCCCCAGAGCGGCGACGCTCCCTCCCTGAAACCTGGACTCCTGAGGTTTTCGTCTGCGCACGCTCCTCACCCCCGGGACCCCCTGCTGCCGTCTTGCCCCCCAGCAACCTTTAGGAAGTCCTTACCCCTCTCCTGAAAGCCCCCGACCCTGCTCGCCCGCCGGGGTAACAGAACCACGTCCTCCCCCCTCCCGGGAGCGCTGCCTCCTGCTGTGCAGCGTCCTCCTCCTCCTAGGTGGGAGTTGTGGGTAGGTGGCTGATGGGGGGGGAGGAGGAGAGGAGTTCGGGGGTGCTGCGATGGTCTCTGGCGGGGAACGGCTCTGGAAACGCATGGCGCGTTCCCTCCTGCCACAGTAGGAGCAGCCGGAGCCGGAGGAGGCGTTCGCAGCCTCTGTCGCTGGCGATCCTGATTCAAAGTCCCCGGCAGCCGCACGGAGGGTGCACAGACTGCCTGGAGGCGGTGGGCGTGCGAGGGGGTGTCCCGTGTGGGCACGCGGGCCCCGTTTGGAGGGGTCCAGGGGAAGCGGCTCTCTCGGGGGGCTTTGGGAGCTTGTTTGAATGCGTAAGTGTGAGTGGAGCTGGAAAAAAGGCTCATCGTAGTTTCTGCGCTGGTCTGGGTTTCTTTTGTCGTTCTTTGTTTACATTCGTGAAACTTGTTTGTCTTTGAAATGTAACGTGTGTTCTCTTACCGGCCTGCCTCTAGTCCTGGTGGTTGCAAAGGCTCGAGAGCAGTTTGGATCCAAGGCGAGGCCAGTTTCAGCCGTGCTCAGAGCTGGCCTCTGGGGTGCATTCTCTCCGACTCTGACATTCCCTGAGTCTGTTAGTTGCCAGGATATTGAACAAACCTGCCTCTCTGTTAAAAACGCTGGAGCTCACTGAAGTGACTAATGTCTCCAAATTTGCAAAAAGGTGGGGGAGGAAAGGAAAGGCTGGTGTAGCGAGCATGATGAGGTGACATTTTTAAGGCATTTCTGACTAATGCACATGTTTCTCAATACCCCGGTGCAGGCTTTTGCTTCAATGTACCTTTCTGTTGTTCTACACGCATATTCCAACTTTGATGACCTCTTTGCTTTTGTGGGTAATAGCAGATTGATTTCACAAAAGAGGATATAGTATTTAAGTTAGTTAGGCCAATTATCCTATGGAGTTATGTGTGATACAAATATTTGTCCTGGTTACCCCCTCAGATCTGATAAGAAGCATGCCACAGAAAAATTTTACTCTCTTACGTGATTTCACATTGTTTTTTTCCTGGTTTGGTTTACTTTGCTTGGACTCTATGGGTTTGTATACATATCAGTTGTTTTTATTTCCACAAGGTATTTTGATGAAATCCAAACAACTTGTCATTAATAAGTAATAGGTACCACATAATAATACCATTATTCACCTGAATCATTCCCAACGTTACTACCTGAAACTTAACGTCTCTTAGTCAAATTTTTAGAAACACACACGGAAGTATTCCATGACATTTCTTTTCCACTAATTAAGTACCTAGGAAGCTATCCCTTCTCTTCGGTGACACTTCCTAGATGAATTCATTTGTGTAGCTGAAAAATATGGTCTTAAATAGACACCATATACCCAAGAAGAGGCAGGCGTTGCCTGTTACACACAGTTTTGGTTTTTTGCTAGTCATTCATGGGTGTTTCACCCAGGATTAGGAGGCTTCCCTTTGCTTTCTTGGGTGCCAGAACATAGTTCCTCTCCACCCTAATAGGTTAGGGTGTACTGAGGTCAGATCATCTCTAATACTGTGGATACTTTTCCTGTGGCTTTAAATTTGAATTGCTATTTTTCAAAAAAACGATATCTGCTATTGTACACCGAACACTTTTTTTGTTAGAAATATACTTAATTGAAACAGCTAATAAATGAAAATGGATAATTAAAATGGATTGAGACTTATTTTGCTGTTATTGAAGTAATACTAATTGTAATATATGTATTGTTTTAGATTTGCCTACTGGCTGGGAAGAAGCATATACCTTTGAAGGTGCAAGATACTATATAAAGTGAGTTTTTTGACTTTCGTTTTTTTCCTTCGTAATTAGAATGCTGTGATTCCTCCTCAATTGAATAGTTGTATTGCCAGTCATCATCATGATTTTCTAAAGTTTATCATATAATGTTGACTGTATTTTTTATTTATTATAGTATTGGAATTTTGAGAGAAAAAATGGCACTCTTAGTTTTCTAATGTTATTTGCCTGGAATATTCATTGACTGACTGATTTGGAAATTAGATCATTTATGGCCACTTTAAAAAATAATTTTGTTTCTTTTTTTTTTTTTTTTTTTTTCTTTTGGAATAGTCCAGCTTCATCAGAATATGACCACAATTACCAACTTTTTTTTTTTTTGGTGCTTCTGTGTATATTCCTGGGTAATTGAGGACTGTAGTCTTTGGTCATTAGCTATGTGGTACTTAAAGTTTTGGTCTTTGATTATCTGTGCTAAAAGATAACAAACAAAAAAATCTTTGAGTTATGTGACAATCTTTTTTTTTTTAAATAAACCTTGTTCATATGTATTTTCACCAAGGCTGTCAATAGGTAGCAAAAGTAATGTAGAGCTAAGCACATTTTGACAATGACGGTCAAGGATTAAAAATAGAGATCGTTACTGAATATTTCATGAGCGTGTATTGCTTCCGTTTATTTAAATATATCTAAGTCAGGATATTTTATTGATACGTTTGTTTAATAAAGGCTTTAGTAGAGCTTGAGAGAAAAGATGACCAGTCAGTTTCAACCTTAAAACCAGTTCTTTAGAAAACTGAACTAATTTCTGTTCAAACTCACAACTTGGAGATGATTACAGAGCCAGAGGTCAATGTCATGTAGAAAAATGTTAATCCCCCAAGGAAAAATAGTGGCTTTGCCTTTTTGTTTTTATGTTAGAAACTATTTACCTAAGAGCTTGTTTTCATTGTTTAACATTTTTTATTATTTAATTTTCATAAACTGAGATGTGAAAGAGAATACTGAAATGCCAAATTTGGTTAAGACTTCAGTAGTTGGGAAGGAAGGCAGCAAACCACACTGCCAAGTGTACCTATGCAGCAGTCTTGCATGTTCTTCACATGTACCCCAAAACAATTAAATATCTATATATAAAGGATTAAATACAATTAAATATATATCTATAAAAGACTTCAGTAGTTTATTAGCAATAACAGATACCTAGCTAAAGTTACCTTTATTTCATTAAGCCTAGAAAGTTATTTTTACTGTGACTTTTTTAAGATCATGTTATACTTCCAGTAAATTATAATTACCTGTATGGTTCTTTATTCTTTTGGAAAGATACTTCTATAAAATGTCAAGGGCTTTTTATAGGTATTAGGAATGCTTGCTTTTGGATGTAGAACTAGAGATGGTATGGTCCTCTGAATATTTTTTGGTGAAATATTGTATTTGGAGATTATACTGTGCATTATTAGATGGCTTAAAAAAGTACTTGAGTGAAATGCAGTCGTATGAAAGTTTTCTGTTGGTTAATTTTTGCCACGAAAGGGATGCTGCTTTTTTGTCAGTGTAGTAGGATGGTACTTATGAAGAAAACAGTTTTTTCATTTTGGGTTATTTATTCAATGTAATTTTTGACTACTGTGCATTAAGCGCAGCTCATCTTATAAAAATAGAGGTAACATTTCAATTTTCAATAACATTTTAATTTCTTTGCCTGCGTTCTTGGATGAATGTTTATTTGACAGTACAAAATCTTATTCTGTGTGGGCTGAGTATGTATGTTTTAATTTAGAACTAAGCTGTTAAGACACTGAGTGAGTTTCTTTTGTTTTACGAGCCATTTTGATTAGATTTTCTTTTATGTTTACTTAAACAAATTAGAATTTTATTTGAGTGCCATGTCTAATGCCTTAAGTAGGTTTCTCTGGAAAATTAAGACAATATTAAGAAAGCTGTAATAATTTTACTTTAACTATAAAGACATTTTTAAACCTGCAGGTTTTAATCATTTTGGTATTCATAGACACCCAGTAATTGTGTCCAAAAGTAGCAATAAGTAATTTGTAATATAATGAAAGTAATTTCTCCTAAAATTGAGCATAGTGTAGCGTATCACTCATTAAACATTAAAAAAAAAAAAAACTAACCATTGATGAATATATGATGTACTGAATGTTAGGTGCTAATGCTTTATCTTTCTGGGTTATGCCAGAAGACAAATTTTTTAAGATTAGTTAAATCCCTAATGAAGGCTGTAATCGCCTATAAACTTTTTACTTGTTTGTATTGTTGTGAGCAGTTAGGGATGTTTTATGATTCTAATAGGATGGGGGTACTACTTTTATCTTAAACTTTACAATTTGGAGAACCTTCACAGACATTCATTCCTGATGTAGTCAGAATTATTACTTCCTTTGTCACACGCATAAGAAAACAGCAGAAACATGCCTTTGGAGCTTATAGTTTGCAAAGACAGCAGGATGAGAAACCCCAGGAACATAAACTATATTTAGAATATTAGAGTGGAGGAAAAGATAGGAGTCTGAAGTAGGAATGTGATTAATGTTGGTGGCGATAGTTTTTCACTGTCGTTTCTTTCTCAGATGAAGAAAGCTTGTTATTTATCAACTTTTATGTAAAGGAGGTTACAAGGTTATCGGGGTAGATTTTTGTTCACATGGGAAGTGGAAAGATAGGAAGGCCAATAAAAGACATGACAGCCCTTTTACTGTTCCTAATCCTGTGTTCTGGAAGGTTCTCACAAGAAGGGGGACCTAAAGAATTTGAGTTGTTTCTACTTCCGTTCTGAAGTGAAGCACATGTAACTCTCAAATTATTCCTCTCCTGAACAAATGGTGGTTGGTGTTAAAATTGGCAGGTTGCCAGAAAGAGTTTATCTTTGGATTATATTTTGATATTGACCGTTATTTCTCTGTAGGTTGTAAGAGAAGGGAGTGCATTGTAGTGGGGAAGTCGTAGGAACTGAACTGGTCTTGACCTTCTTAACGACTTTGTAGCTCAGTCTTCACATCTTTAAATTAGGCTGCCTGGAAAAGGGAACCTCTAAATTCCATTTCTAAATTTCTTTGAATTTTATACTGTTCTGTGATTTGTAATATTCTGGAAAACAAGGTACTCACAGTCCTAAGAAGAGATGATGTGGGAAATATGGAAAGCTAGCTTTTCTTGTAAGAGAGTCTGTTCTGTCTCCCAGACTGGAGTGCAGTGGCATGATCTTGGTTCACTGCAATCTCTGCCTCCCGGGTTCAAGGGCTTCAAGCCATTCTCCTGCCTCAGCCTCCCGAATAACTGGGACTACAGGCACGCACCACCACGCCCAGCTAATTTTTTGTGTTAGCCAGGATGGTCTTGATCTCCAGACCTCGTGATCCACCCACCTCTGCCTCCCAAAGTGCTGGGATTACAGGTGGTGTGAGCCACCGCACCTTGCCAGAAAGCTAGCTTTTCTATCCTGCTTAACTATTATTTGTCCTCCCTCTTTAAGATTTGAATAGACAACCACGGATAAGTGTGAAGGTATATAGTGCCAGAGTTATGTGTACTTTCTTTTGCTGCTCTTTGTGCTTAGGTTTCCTTGTAAAATGTTTGTACACATATCTTGTAAACAGATAGTATTGCTAATGTCAGCAAAGGACTTGATCAGAATAAGAGTTGTATAGGTTTGCTTTAGACAGTCTGTTTATTTTATACAATTTAAAATTGGTTTTTTAATACAGGTTTGCAGCTAGATGACAAAATATTTAATATATGGGAATGTATTTTCCTTTACATCCACTTGGCCCAAAGGAAAAAAAAAAGCGGTAAAATATGAAAAAGCTTATTTATTTATTTTTTTGAGAAGGGTCTCACTCTGTCGCCAGGTTGGAGTGCAGTGGCTGCATCATGAAACACTGCAGCCTCGACCTCCTGGGCTTAAGTGATCCTCCCACTTCAGCCTCACAAGTGGCTGGGACCACTAGTGTGTGCCACCATGCCTGGCTAATTTTATTTGTTTATTTATTTTTTTAGTTAGTTAGTTTTAGAGACAGGGTCTTCCTATGTTGTCCAGCCTGATTTTGAACTCCTGGGCTCACACAGTCCTTCTGCCTTGGCCCCCAAAAATGTTGGGATTACAGAAATGAGCCATGGTGCCTGGCCAAAAATCTTTATGTTTAAAGATATTTAATACTTTTTTTCTGAGCAAAGTAATTTTTCTATGTATCCTAAGCTAGCCAGCCTCTTAATTATATGACTGTGTGTTTGTGTGTGTAAATACATACAGAGTTTGAGTTTGATTATTGAATTTCCATATTGTTTTTATAACTTAATTCATGCTATTTATCTTTATGAAGAATGCTGAAAATTAACATGAGTGAATTTTATAACTTTTAAAGTGTGGCTTTAAGTATTCCCTATTCTTACTAGAAACAAATAATTTAGCCCATAAAGCACAGAAGAAAATCTTATACTTTTGAATTATAAAGCTTTCTGCTTACGCCTTGAAAATACTGCTTAATGATTCTGTAATGACAGGTCATGGTAGCTTACAATGGATGTGTCATCCATTATTCCTTTGTGGTTCAAAGCTTTAAGATGGTTAACTTAGAGTGCCAAGCAAATCTTAAGGCTCTCTGAATAGTAAGAAACTTTGTTCTGATTATTTAAAGGTCATTGCAGTACTGGGGGTCAAAACAGTATTTGCAGGGTATAAAATAATATGCAAATTTTGTGAGGTTATGTTTTCATACTGCTTT
Organism: Callimico goeldii; assembly: GCA_963573925.1. NCBI lineage: Eukaryota > Metazoa > Chordata > Mammalia > Primates > Cebidae > Callimico > Callimico goeldii. The sequence goes on from CAUYOR010132257.1 coordinate 11,515, forward strand.
TTTTAACTTAAAAAAATTCTAAGTTCTGATAATTGAATTTTTTCTTAGATATGCAAATAGAGAATGAGGTTTGTTTCAGTATCTGCAATAGCTGGATCTAATGTATGCTAATTCCAAACTTAACCACAAGTTGGGTTGCAAGTGTGGAGGAAAATCTGTTTCTTCAGATTTTCACAATTCAAAATGTGAATGAAGATGGGGAATCTTAACATAACTGCTGTAAAGACATTAGAATATATTAACTATATGTTTGATATTTAAAGTAGCTTTATACCTTACTTTTTTTTTTTTTTTGAGACGGAGTTTTGCTCTTGTTGTCCAGGCTGGAGTGCAATGGTGTGATCTCAGCCCACTACAACCTCTGCCTCCTGGGTTCAAGCAATTCTCCTGCCTCAGCCTCCCAAGTAGCTGGTTTTTCAGGTGCCCGCCACCATGCCCGGCTTATTTTTTATATTTTTAGTAGAGACAAGGTTTCACTATTCTGGCCAGGCTGGTCTCTAAATCCTGACCTCAAGTGGTCCACCCGCGTTGGCCTCCCAAAGTGCTGGGATTACTACCGCGCCTGGCCAAAAATTGTTCTATACTTCTGATTACTAGAGCTACATCATGCTTTAGAACACTTCGTGGGCATTATATTTATTTTTCATTTTTATAACAAAAGAGTTTTGGACTGTTAATATGTGATTCCTTACATGTATAAAGCATTTTATGCTAATTCATTAGGTACAAAACAATTACGAACCATGATCTCAGCTTTCAAGGAGTTGGTGGTGTAGAGATAAATAGGCAGTGCATTAAAACAGGGAGATGGTGTGGGGAACATTTACTTAGTGCTGGGCACTTCAGCACAGCAGTAAACTCATGATCCTCACAATAGCCTTTTTGTTGCTGTTGTCTTTTTCAAGTTGGGGTGCCAGGACTTCCAGCCATAGTGGTCTTTGTTGTGGAATTCTTTTACCCTTATTTTTAGCACCAGGACCACTGCTCAGAGCCAGGTTTGCTCAATATCCTCCTTGTATTTCCCGTGATGTAGTATAAGGCCTGGCATCTAGTCAGCCTCTAAATTAGTGGTGTCTGTGATGATCATGATACTGCTGCCTCCTAGTTATTTAAGGAGTTAATCAAGGTGGAGAAAGAAGAGTCCCCACAACTCAAATGGTTGTATTTTAAGAACACTTTCTGGATTTGTCAAGGGATTTTCCTTCCCTAATCTGGATAGACCCCTTCATTTCTTCTTCTCAAAGCTGGCTTATGTTTAGGAAGGGGGAGGAAGTGAACAAGACCAAAAAGACGGAAAGTGTTGGAAGAGTTGAAGAGTCGATGACTCAGAGACGGGGCCTTACACAGAACCTGTCTGTCCTGTACAAGATGGAATTTCTTTATTTGTTAGCAGATACTCTTTTCTTGTGATCTTTTCATTTTTTAGAATAACAGATAAATGTAAGATGAGGTTAAGGGTGAAAAGTTACGTGTATATGTGTATGTGTAAGAGTTAATGGTATAAAAAATGATACTAAGCCAGGTGCAGTAGCTCAGTAGGTCATACCTGTAATCACACTTTGGGAGGCCAAGACCGGCAGACCACTTGAGGTCAAGAGTTTGAGATCATCCTAGCCAACATGGTGAAACCCCGTCTCTACTAAAAATATAAAAATTAGCTGGGCATGGTGGTCAGTACTTATGGTCCCCTCCTGATTTACAGGAGGAGGAGATTTCAGTGAGCCGAGATCACACTGCACTCCAGCCTGGGCAACAGAGCAAGACTCCATCTCAAAAAAAAAAAAATGATACTAATTTTCTGTCAGTTTGAGTCATGAGAATTCAGAGGAGGGAGAGGCAGCCTAGGCTGGGCTGCCCTGGAAAGACTTGAAGAGGTGGGAGTTGAGCAGGGCCTGAGGGTATGGATGGGATTCAGATGGGTTGATAAGACTGGCAGATACATTCATGGGGGTGGGAACACGGATTATATGTGTAATCAGTAATGCTAGCTATGCTCGTTAGTGATGTTTCTGTAGAAGATGCTAGGATGATGGGAGGTGAGTCTAGGAATGCTGTTTGGGACCCTACTGTGTCTGGGCTTTGACTGTCAGGCCGCGGTTTTTAGCTTCTGAGCAGGCCTTTGCAGTGTTTTTTACTATAGCATTAATTATACAAAATGAAGGCTTTTAGGGAGATTTTAATGGAGGCAGCATGGATTGAACAGGAGCAAACTGGGAATGGAGAAGACCTTTTCTGAGTCTGTTGCCATAATGGGGTAGTTACTTGAACCGAGCTGGTGGCAGCTGGAGTGGAAAGGAAAGAGGCCGTGGATCAAAGATACTAAGGAGGAGTTGACAGGCCTTAGGAGTCTTGCTGAGCGAGGTTGACAGGAGAAAAGAGGTCAGAAGGTACTCAAAGCCTTGTGTCTGAGCAGCTACAAGAACGATGGCGAGACCCTTGACGGAATAAAGAAGGGCATGTGGGAGGGGGAGCCCTGCACAAATGGTGCTTTGGTTTTGGAGCTGCTTGAGAGGACATAGCATTTTAGGTGGCTACAGTAATGCTTTCACAAAGGACTCCTGCCGTTACCTACTTACTCCCCTCGTAACAAACAAACACAACGCACTCCCCTGTCCTGTCTCAGCTACCTAAATGACTATCTGCCCCTTTATAATAGATTCAGGCTGGGATTTCATATTCATCCATCTAATTATTCATTAACAAATGCTTATTGAATATTTACTGTGTGCCAAGTACTTTACGCCTTATGAATGAAACAGACATGGACACCATTTTTAAGGACTTTATAGTTGAACTAGTGGGGGAGCCCGTAATAAAATAATCATACAAACATATAAGATAGACTGTGATAAATGCTATGAGAATACCTAATGTTTTGCCTACATATGTTGAAAGGCCTTAGCCCAATGTGGGAGTTACTGAGAGCCCTTTGTTGTAGTTAAGCTCTGAACCCTTGCATAGTGGATCAGAACAGAGCAGTGTAAAGTCACTGGAAAGGTGAAGAATAAATAGCCTCCTGGTCTTGAGATTGGACCACAACCTGAGTGAAATCATTGCCATATCTGAAGAAAGACTTGGGATGGAGTTGGCATGATACAGCCATTTGGCAAAAGCAGGAAGCTGCTGCTGAAGGTGCTCTTTATCATCCGATGGAGAACAGTGTTAAGCCAGCTGATTTTAATGATTATCTCAGGCCTGGTGGCAAGGTCTTCCAGTCAGTCATTCTATTCTTTCAGTTCTCTTGAATACATTTTGGACTCATAATTATGTGCCTTAGGGATTAGGTTATATCAGTAAATGAAATAAACTAAAAAATTCTGCCCTTCTGAGGAGTGGGATGATAAGGGAGGGAATGTCAGACAAAGTAAACAATAAATAAGTAAATTTTATAGTACATTAGACTACATAAGTCCTCTAAGGAAAAAGTCTACTTTTTAAGTCTACTTTGGTTTCAAGAAAAGGAAATGCTGTGCTACTGAAGTCTATACGATCGTTAATAGTATGGAAGAAGTGAAGCAGACTAAATCTTAAAATACCGAAATCATGGGTCTGGTAGAAACCCAAAAGAAATAGAGTGGTCCTCATGAGGTACAGGTGATACACATTTCGAAGCCACTGGGGAACATCTTGGTCATTAAGGAGTGTCCTCTGAAATACTTAGGAATTATTCTCTGAAGTGACTAGTAGCCACCCATGCCCAAGAGAATCTTTGGAACTGTTAGTTCTCTGAAGGCAGAGATAGTCTTACACTGTAGCCATCTTTGTTTGCAGTGCCTGGCGTGTAATAGGCAATTAGGTGTTTGAAACGAAACCCTAAAACAAATGATAAGAAAAGCTCCTTTTCCTAAATCTGAACATCCCAGGGCATTTCTTTTCTTCTCATTTGTCATCTAAGTCAGAACTTTTATTGCTGTAAATGTCAGTGACCCAAAGCCAACTAGTATAAGCAGAAAGGAAACTATTTTCTTTTTTTCTTTTGGAAACAGATCTCACTGTTGCCCAGGCTGGAGTGCAATGATTCACTCTCAGCTCACTGCAACCCCTGCCTCCTGGGTTCAAGTGATTCTCCTGCATCAGCCTCTCGAGTAGCTGGGGTTACACATGCCCGTCGCCACACCCAGCTAATTTTTTTTCGTATTTTTAGTAGAGATGGGAGTTTCACCGTGTTGGCTAGGCCGGTCTCAAACTCCTGACCTCAGGTGATCCACCTGCCTCACCCACTGCATCCGGCCAGGCAACTATCTTCACGCTAATTTCAAGACTGACACAAATGAATTTTTCAAGGCTTTTCCTCACCTGCTTCCCGCCCACCCCCCATGTCCCTGCCAACAGAAAGCTTCTCTTTAACCAGGAAAATGGTTACCTGCACCCCCAAATGATACCCTTTTAGCTTTTGAACTTAAAATGTAAGTTTTCTCTAGTTGCAAATAAAAAATCTTGGACAGGACTTTTGACTACCGTGGATCACATGCCTGTTCCTGGAGTAGACACTGGCCCACTAGTCTTCAGTCTTTGTCCTTAGCTAGAGCCAAGGCACTGATATTGGCAAGCCATCCAGAAACATGTCATTAGAGAAGAAGGCCCAGTTCATGCATGGAAGTCAAGAGGTGAAAGACTAAAAGCCCAGCGCTCTTCTTATAATATAGTGCAAAATGCCTAAAGGCCAGGAATACGATGAACCTGAGCATCTGTAAATTTCTGAGAAAATAAGTAATGGTACCAGTGATCTTCAAGGAAGGTTTTTGCCTTGTGTTGCAGAAGGAATAGTTGAAGTTATTCAGGATGGTTCAGGCCAGGAACAGGGAGGATGAAGAGAAAGTGCTGAGTTTTGAGGAAGAATGAGTAGAAGCCAATCCTAGATTGGCTGTCCTGAGGCAAGTGAGTTTGAAGAAACCAATTTAGCACAAGTAGCAGTAGAACTTCGCTATGGTAGAAACCTCACCCTGCTAGGTGAGGCCAGGGATTCTCTCTGGTGCTTCTGAAGTTACTCACTACTTGAAGAGTAATTCCCAGTGTCAGTGTTTGAGTCATGCTGCCAGTGGCTGCTCACTGTAGATGCTGTCTGCATGGGGAGTTGGTTTTTGTTCCCTGTCCCTAATTTGTGTTCCTTACACATATTGTTTCTTTGGGTAGACATGCTCTAAAACAATTTGCCTCTAGGTGAAAATTCCAACTTTTACTGAAGTAGTTGAAGTTGCATATCGTTAAATGTTAAGGCCAGGTGTAGTCGCTCACACCTGTAATCCTTACACTTTGGGAGGCCAAGCCAGGAGGATTCTTTGAAGCCAAGAGTTCAAGCCCAGCCTGGATAACACAGTGTGACACCCTCCCCCCAACCATCTCTACAAAAAAAAATGTTTTAATTAGCTGGTCATGGTGGTGTACCCCTGTAGTCCTAGTTCCTCCAGAGGCTGAGGCAGCAGGATTGCTTGAGCCCAGGAATTGAAAGCTGAGGTGAGCTATGATCATGCCACTGCACTCCAGCCTGGGCAACTGAGTGAGACCCCATCTCTTAAAAAAAATTGTTTAAAAGCTGTTCAACCCAAAATATAAAACTCAGTAAAATAGGACAGTATAACAAAATTTTGAAAAGAAATGAGGAACTTCTTGCCTAATTTTGACAATACAAAAAAATGATATAGGGAAAGGAACATGTTAAAATTAGTGTGATGGCTTTTTTTTTAAGTTAGTAAAGAAATATCACAGAATGATTCCAAATCAAATAATAAAAGTTTATGTTTAGTGTGTATGCTTCTTTTTAACCTGTTTTATAATGCTGAATGTTTTTTTCTTATAGAAGCAATTTATTTTCACTGTAGAACATTTGGAAAATACTAAAGAATATAAAGATGGAGAAAATAAAAATCATTCACAGTCCTGTTATGCAGAGAGAATTTCTACTAATATTTTGGCAGGTTTGCATAATTACATATGCAAATCTTATTGTGTACAATTATATGCATATATAAATATATATTATATATGCAGCCTATATGCATCTATTATTATGTATGTGGCACATATGCATTTATTATGCATATATAATGTTTCACATTGACAGTTACATGTATATATATTTTTAAACATTTGAGTCCTACTGCTTTTAATAATACTGTGTCAGTTCCTATTTTTATTAGCCATATTGGTATCCTTATTATATTTATTCAGTAGAAGACTTTTAATAACTATGATGTTCTATCTTAGGAATATATGATTTCATTATTCCTCTTCTTCAGGTGACTTGGTTGTTTGTGAGTTTTTGCTGTGAGAAAAATTTTTATATGAATATTCTTGTATGCATGTCTGTTTTACAGAATTGGAATTGAGAAAATACATGACCGTTGTAGGCGGTTCATTACTTAACATCTGCCAAATTGCCCTTTAGAAAATTTGTGCAGATTTACTTTCTCACTGAGAACATATGAGAAAGTATGAAAGTGCCTTCATTTCTCCATAACTGCAATAAGTCCTTCTGATTGGGTAGATGAAATTTAAGAGGTAGCTGATGGAGAGTCTTTGTGGATTATTACTAGAGATTCAGTTGGTTTGAAACACACATTAGTCCTTCAGTTATGCGTGGCTACATAAACAACTACCCCAGAACTCAGTGGCTTAAAACAATAATGATTTCTAATTTCTTTCTCTTCTTTGAGTTGACTAGGCTCAGCTGGCTGTTCTTCAGTTCCACGCAGTATGACTGAGGTCACTTATGCAGCTAGTTAGCTGAAACTTGGCTGGGTCTGGAACACACACCAGCGTCTCTCCTCATGGTCTTTCATCCGTTAGTCTGTCTTAAGTTTTCTTTAAAGTATGGCAGTTGGCTTCTACGAGGAATTATCCTAGGAGGACACACCACAGTTTTCAGGGACTTACAAAACTTCTGCTTATATCATGCTTGTCGGTGTTCTCTTGGCTGATGTTAGTCCAAGTCAGAAGTGGGAGGAGAACTACACAGGGGTGCGAATACGGGAGTGTGGGACGTTGTAGGCTACAAATGTAATGGACAACCAGAGATGAGAAGTACCAACCAGTGTTGCAGCTCTGTTTAGTGATAGCTGTTTGAAGCTCTGTATTCAGAAGAATTTGGAGACTAACTTCTGGATCATTGGGAAAGCATATTGTGATAAGCTGGTGACTTATGCAAGGATTTTGGTGAGGAAGTGGCTATACTGGTGTGTTTACCATTACTAATTTAATATCTGTTAATTTTATCATAAGGTCACAAACTTACAAAAAGTAAATCATGAACTCAAATGCAAGCCCAAATATTTTAAAAACATATGAGTACCTGAGTAAATTGAGTCTTAAACTTTATTCTAGTTTCGCATTGACAGTTAATACAGTTAGTAGTGAAAGATATAAATAATTGGTATCTTAATGCTAGATTACTTTGCACAATACCCATACTTTACACCAGGACTGCTGTCTCCCACTATGAATGACAGAGCTGTAGCAGAATTCAGACATAAGGATCAAAGTACCTACACTAGCGATCAAGACAGTAGTGCCTTGGGTTATATGAGTGTGTAGATAGATATCTCACATATGGATTATTTGTGTGAAGGGAGTGTGTGTGCGAGAGAGAGGAGAGAGAGAGAAATTTTAAGTGCTTGACTGAGTTGTCAGTTTGACCTTTGGATTCACTCTATGATTATTAGCAGTTATTATCAGTGGCAGTATTTGAATAAGAGTAGCACCGGAGCCCTCTGCCTTCCAAGGGAACTTAGAGGAAGATGTTCCTACTCCTCCTGTTGCAGTAATGTAGGGTCCTCTTTCCTGATTTTTCCCATCTACCCCATGTTCTGATCTCCAAGAGGTTACAGGTATCAGCAGTTTAGGGTCCATTCTTTTACTCTTGTTTCTTGGCATGTACATCCTTGTATTATACATAAATATTTTAACAAAAATGGGATTGTCCTACATGTAGTATTTTTTAACTTTTTATGTAATAAATATCTTAGGTCTTTTCATAGTACTGGTCAGAGGTCAATATCATTCTTTCAGTAACTAGAACATGCCTTAGTTGTTTTGTTATACTCCTGTTGCTGGACATGGAGGTTTTTTTCTATTTTTTCTCCCCTCAATTTCTAAAAGTGTGATAGGGAAAAAATTTAAACATAATCTTTGTGGTCACATGCAAATATTTTTATAAAATAGATGTTAGATGTGGAATTGCTAAAATAGACTGTATTTATAGTTTAGCTTTAGTAAGTTGTTATAAGATCCTGCTAAACCCCATAAGTGGAGTTCAAAAAATTGGAAATGTTTAAATGCATAATTGTAAGATTGAGAAATAGTATTTTTTAGTAAGTCTATGGAGCTACAAAAGTGACAATATGGGGCCGGGCGCGGTGGCTCAAGCCTGTAACCCCAGCACTTTGGGAGGCCGAGGCGGGTGGATCACGAGGTCAAGAGATCGAGACCATCCTGGTCAACATGGTGAAACCCCATCTCTACTAAAAATACAGAAAATTAGCTGGGCATGGTGGCGCGTGCCTGTAATCCCAGCTA
>CAUYOR010132265.1:0-16106 GCA_963573925.1 Callimico goeldii
GACACTATGAAGAAACAGCATCAACTAATGGGCAAAACAACAGGCTAGCATCAAAATGGTAGGATCAAATTCATACATAACAGTATTAACCTTAAATGTAAATGGGCTAAATGCCCCAATAAAAAGAAACAGACTGGCAAAGTTGATAGAGTCAAGACCAATCAGTTTGCTATATTCAAGAGACCCATCTCACATCCAAAGAAACACATAGGCTCAAAATAAAGGGATGGAGGAAGATTTACCAAGAAAATGGGGAACAATATAAAGCAGGAATTGCAATCCTAGTCTCTGATAAAACAGACTTTAAACCAACAAAGATCAAAAGACACAAAGAAGGGCATTATATAATGGTAAAGGGATCAATGCAACATGAAGAGCTAATGATCCTAAATATATATGCATCCAATACAGGAGCACCCAGATACATAAAGCAAGTTCTTAATGACATACAAAGAGACTTAGACTCTCACACAATAGTGGGAGACTTTATCACTCCACTGCCAATATTAAGACAGATCAATGAGACAGAAAATTAATGAGGAAATCCAGGACTTAAACTCAGATCTGGACCAAGCAGACCTAATAGACAGAACTCTCCACTCCAAATCAACAGAATATACATTCTTCTCAGCACCACATCACACTTACTCTAAAATTGACCACATAAGTAGAAGTAAATCACACCTCAGCAAATGCAAAAGGATGGAAATCATAACAAGCAGTCTCTTAGAACACAGTGCAATCAAATTAGAACTCAAGATTAAGAAATTCACTCAAAATCACACAACTCCATGGAAACTGAACAACCTGCTCCTGAATGACAACTGGGTAAACAATGAAATGAAGGCAGAAATAAAGACATTCTTCGAAACCCATGAGAATGAAGGCACAACTTACCAGAATCTCTGGGAATATTTAAAGCAGTGTGTAGAGGGAAATTTATAGCACTAAATGCCCACAGGAGAAGCAGGGAAAGATTTAAAATTGACACCATAACATCATGATTAAAAGAACTAGAGGAGCAAGAACAAACAAATTCAAAAGCTAGCAGAAGAATTAACTAGCAGAGAAATAACTAAGAACAGTGTGGAACTGAAGGAGAGAGAGACAGAAAAACCTTTAAAAAATTATACATCTAGGAGGTGGTTTTTTGAAAAGATCAACAAGACAGATAGACTGCTAGTCAGACTAATAAAAAAGAAGAGAGAGAAGAATCAAATAGATGCAATAAAAAATGATAAAGGGGATATTACCACCAATTCCAGAGAAATTAAAACTACTGTCAGAGATTACTACAAATACCTCTATGCATATAAACCAGTAAATCAAGAAGAAATTGATAAATTCCTAGACACTTACACCCTCCAAAGACTAAACCAGAAAGAAGTTGAATCCCTGAATAGACAAATAACAAAGTCTGAAGTTGAGGCAGCAATTAATAGCCTACCAACCAAAAAAAGTCCAGGACCAGATGGGTTCACAGCCAAATTCTGCCAGATGTACAAAGAGGAGCTGGTACCATTCTTTCTGAAACTATTCCAAACAATATTAAAAGACGGAATCCTCCCTATCTCATTTTATGAGACCAACATCATCCTGATACCAAAACCTGGCAGAGACACAGCTAAAAAGTACATTTCAGGTTAATATCCATGATGAACATTGTTACACAAATCTTCAATAAAATACTGGCAAATCCAACAGCACATCAAAAAGCCTATCCATCATGATCAAGTCAGCTTCATCCCTGGGATGCAAGGCTGGCTCAACATATGGAAATCTACAAACATAATCCATCACATAAACAGAACAAAAGAAAAAGAAGCACATGATTATCTCATTAGATGCAAAAAAGGCGTTCGACAAAATTCAACAGCGCTTTATGCTAAAAACTCTCAATAAAATAGGTAATGATGGAATGTAATGCAAAATAATGAAAGCCATTTGTGACAAACCTACAGCCAGTAGCATACTGAATGGACAAAAACTGGAAGCATTCCCTTTGAAAACTGGCACAAGACAAGGATGCCCTCTCTCACCATTCCTATTCAGCATAGTATTGAAAGTTCTGTCCAGGGCACTCAGTCAAGAAAAAGAAATAAAGGGTATTCGATTAGGAAAAGAGAAAGTCAAATTGTCTCTATTTGAAGATGATATGACTGTATATTTAGAAGACTTCATCATCTCAGCTCCAAATCTCCTTAAGCTGATAAGAGGTTTCAGCAAAGTCTCAGAATACAAAATCAATGTGCAAAAATCATAAGCATTCCTATACACCAATAAAAGACACACAGAGAGCCAAATCATGAGTGAACTCTTATTCACAATTGCTGCAAAGAGAATTACATACCTAGGAATACAATTAAGAAGGGATGTGAAGGACCTCTTCAAGTAGAACTATAAACAATTGCACAAGGAAATAAAAGAGGACACAAACAGATGGAAAAATATTACATGCTCATGGTTAGAAATAATCAGTATTGTGAAAATGGCCATACTGCCCAAAGTAATTTATAGATTCAATACTATCCTCATCAAGCTACCACTGACTTTCTTCACAGAAGTGGAAAAAAAACCACCTAAAACTTCGTATGGAACCAAAAGAGAGCTTGCATAGCTAAGACAATCCTTAGCAAAAAGAACCAAGTTAGAGGCATCATGCTACCTGACTTCAAATTATACTACGAAGCTACAGTAATCCTAACAGCATGGTACTGGTACCAAAAACAGAGATGCAGATCAATGGAACAGAGCAGAGGTCTTGGAAGTAACGTTAGACATCTACAACCATCTGATCTTTGACAAACCTGACAAAAACAAGCAATAGTGAATGGATTCCCTATTTAATAAATGGTGTTGGGAAAACTGGCTAGTCATATGCAGAAAGCTGAAACTGGCTCCCTTCCTTATATCTTATACAAAAATCAGCTCCAGATGGATTAAAGATTTAAACATAAGACCTAACACCATAAAAAACCCCCCAAAAAACTTAGGCAGTACCATTCAGGACATAGGCATAGGCAAGGATTTCATGACTAAAACACCAAAAGCAATGGAAACAAAAGCCAAAATAGACAAATAGGATCTAATTAAACTTAGGAGCTTCTGCACAGCAAAATAACAACAACAGTAACAACAACAACAACAACAAAAAAAAAACAAAACAAAACAAAAACTATCATTAGAGTGAACTGGCAACAAAGAGAATGGGAAAAATATTTTTGCAATCTACCCATCTGACAAAGGGCAGATAACCAGAATCTGCAAAGAACTTAATCAAATTTACAAGAACAAAACCAAACAACCCCATCAAAAAGTGGATGAAGGACATGAACAAACATTTCTCAAAAGAAGACATTTATACATCCAACAAACATTTGAAAAAAGCTCATCATCACTGGTCATTAGAGAAATGCAAAGTAAAACCACATTGAGATACCTTCTCACGATCATTTAAAAGCCAGGAGACAACAGATGCTGGAGAGGATGTAGAGAGATACCAACTCTTTTGTATTTCCCACTGTTGGTGGGAGTATAAATTGGTTAAACCACTGTGGAAGACAGTGTGGTGATTCATCAAGGATCTAGAAATAGAAATACCATTTGACCCCACAATCCCATCACTGGGTATATAACCAAAGAATTATCATGGTTCTATTACAAAGACACATGCACCCGTATGTTTACTGCAGCACTGTTCACAAAGGCAAAGATTGGAAGCAACCCAAATGCCCATCAATGATAGACTGCATAAAGATAATTTGACACATATACACCATGGAATACTATGCAGCCATAAAGAAGGATGAGTTCATGTCCTTTGTAGGGAACATGGATGAAGCTGGAAACCATCATTCTCAGCAAACTAACACAAGAATAGACAACCAAACACTGCAAGTTCTTGCTCATTAAGTGCGTGTTGAACAATGAGAACAAATGGACACAGGGAGGGGAACATCACACACTGAGGCCTGTGTTGGGGAGGAATAGCATTAGGATAAATACCTAATGGAGGTGATGGGAGGATGGATGCAGGCAACCATCATAGCACGTGTGTACCTACGTAACAAACCTGCACATTCCACACAATGTACCCCAGAGCTTAAAATACAATAAAAAATTAATAATTAAAGAATGAAAATGTTATGTATTTACATTAATTTGGTATTTTTTCAAAAAATTCAAAATTATGCATAATTTTTTAAAAAGGATTGAAAATGTTTCCATTAGAAAATTTTTTGCAAAAATCTATTAAAAATCTTGAATAAGCAGTTTCAAGAACAACAATCTGCATGGGCAGGGATCGCTTGAGGAACTAAGCCAGGCCCAGTAAACTCCAAACAGCAAAATCTGTTATTTGAAGATACAGGGTGAAAGTCAGGTAGTAACCCTAGAGAAAAACCAACCACCAAAAGGATGTGTCCACACTTGTCTGTAAAACATTATCTACTTAAAGTTACTGCAGAACTTACACGAATGCTGCTTGATTTCTCTTTATTCAGTGCATTATATATTATTGAATACAATGTGTTCATTATATATACATTATATATATTGAACACAATTAATAAATATATCAATGTGTGTATATCACTCAGTGTCCTCATTACAGTTCTCAGTGGATGATAAAATTTCCCTGGACTATACATGTTTCTTCATGTAGAGAGTCACAAGTCCGTCTGGCAGTTTTCATGCATTCCTAAATATTCTTCTGAAATTGCCTGACTATTGAACAGCACTCTCCCCTTTAGGCAGCTTTGGTGTGGATTAGGTCTTCTGTCTGATCTTGGTTCTCTGAAAGGCACCAGGTTCCACTGGGAGGGAGCCAGGTAGTTCAAGACACATCTGACAATATGTATTACATCTCTGTTAGTAATTGTAAACATGAAAATTAATAGCAACTTATATTTGATGGCTGCTCTACTGCTTACAAACACCCCTAATCTTATTCTCTTGGTCATTACCAATACAAGATGAAGGAAAGGCTTTTAGTGGCTCTTTGGGAGTTAAAGTGTCACATTCAGTTTACATAACTGTTGAATCATGGGTCAGCTTGGGGCTTATTGATCCCCAATAAGGCTTTATCTATCTTGAGTTATTCTTCTGTCTGAATGTCAGAGCTTTGGAGTAAAAAGGATGAGAGGCATGTTGAATAGTTGGCTGCCAGGAGATGGCCCCAAACATGCCTTAGTGCTATGCAATACATCTTAGGAGCTTTTGGAAGATGATTTGCTCAGAAATGAGTCCATACGCTCAGAAGAAGATAAGCAAGAAAATAGTGCCCAGATTATAATGCATAAAACATTTGTGCTATAGATATTGGATACAGCACATAAGAAATAACAGAATTGGAAAAGACAGAATATCTAAAGGGAAAAAAATAGAAATGACACACACATGTCTACATACTAATGAGTAAACCATGGGTAATTCGTTCAGCACAAAAATTTTCGAAGTTGATAAATATAGTTTTGTGGTAACTGGAAGGACGGAGATTCATAATGTATGAAATGTGGTAACGAAGCACATCCCTTTACCAAAGACCTCTTTTCCTGGGGGTTGGCAGCTCCTGGAACTCGGCAAGAACATATGTCCACAAGAAACAATAAAGTCGCATGTGAGGCGCAGAGGAAAATAGGGATGAGTGAATAAAAAGATAGGAGAACAGAGATAATACTGCTTGAGAAGATTATATGACTGGAAGATAAATGAAGGAAAAGAGGCTGCAATCCTGAATCTGCACAAATATTTAATACAGTAGTAAGCGGATACTTCCAGAACCCAAGTATCAACGAGGCGCCGTATTTGAAGACAATGAGTATAAATGGTATTTATTGGTGACTTAAAATGCACATGGCATTTGAGAGATTTATCTGATTAGAACATCCAGTGACTGCTTATTCCTTTAAGCTGCAGATAAGAAAGCTTAGAGAAGTGAAGATATGCCCAACATCGTAAAACCAAGAACACTGTCATGCTAATTCTGACCAATGAGGAGGAGTGTGTTGTGTTAATTAAGTGAAATGAGCTCCGGGACCTGAATTTGTCTGTCCTGAGATGGATGTAAGGGACATATGCAGGGGTCTTCCTGCCTTAGTTCTGCCTGGCTAATTGTGACCTTCATCCTGTACTGCCAGGATGCCGATGTGCTCTTGACTATCAGTCTCGCTATTGCTCTTCTTCCATCTCTTGTTCTTTGAATTAACCCTTTCCCTGTTTCCCTGGTTACAGCCCCTTTGAAAATCACTCTGGGTTTCCACCACACTAAATGTCCTTCAGTAACGGTCAGGCTCATCTGGACCACACCAGGGTACATGAGATAGCTGTAGCAGGGAACTGACTTACACGAAACAGGCAGTTGGTAAGAACTTATCTTTTAAAAATTCTGAAAGCAATCTACATAATCACGGCTTCAACTCTAAAAAAGATGACCCCTTGACAAAATAAAACCACCCCCAAAACTGACTTTAAAAAGCAAATCGCCGAATCACGAAAAAAATGGGAAATTACCCAGATACAACCACACCAGATTTTCTACAAGAAACTCAATTTTCAAGCAAAACAACTGTCCCTAGACATGTTGAAGAGAATGAAATACATTTTTTAAGACAGCATATTGAGGGACAAATCCACAAAAAATGGGGAACGATGTAAAGACTTAGGGACCCCAAGAAGGCTGCCTAAATTATGCTTGAAACAAGAACAAAATTCATTCTTGAAGCTGATATGAAAATGGATGATTCCTCAGGTTTTTTTCATTAAGAAGCATAACAAGCTTTTTCTAATTTTAATTTTTATGGATATATATCAGGTGTTTATATTTGTGGGGCACATGAAATTTTTGATACACACGTCAAAAAACGGTGTGTTATAAGTACATCGTCAAGAAGCTTTATTATCGAGTACAGAGATTAGGACTTTTGTTTTTTCTGAGACAAGGTCTCACTGTTACCCAGGCTGGAGTGCAGTGGTGCAACCACAGCTCACTGCTACTTCGATCTCCTGGACTCAAGTGGTCCTGCCTCCTCCCAAGTACCTCAGCTTCCCAAGTAGCTTGGATCACAGGTGCACACCACTATGCCTGGCAAACTATTTACAATTTGTTTTGTAGAGATGGGGATCTTCCTAAGTTGCCCAAGCTGCTCTTGAACTCCTGGGCTCAAGCAATCCTCCAGCCTCAGGCTCCTAAAGTGCTGGGATTATAGGTGGGACATTTATAAAATCAGAAACTAACACCCCCAAAACATAAGGAGCTTATAAAAAGAGAACTTCAGAGTTTGCAATGAAGTGGAGTCTCCTATCCAGGAGAACTTCATCTGAACCAGCTGAGGGGACTGAGATCACAGTGCTCAGGTGCTGGCAGTGTTCTCGGTGAGACACTATGGAAAGGAAGAACTCGAATGAAACTCTTACCTCGAGTGATTGTTCACACAACAAGAAAATAAGTTGCCTGTCAAAACCATGGATTGACTTGATATATAGAGCAGATACCCAAACATATTCCTCATATATATTCCTTTAGAAATATTTTTATGAACTAATATAGCTTCACAAGACAACATCTAGATTTGCATCAATTTTTTGTTTAATATTGTTATGAGATGGGTATTCCTAAGTACTATTTGGAAAGGGTATTTATCTTTGATTAGGGCATAATGATTCTAGTTTAAAGAGTGAAAATAATATTGGATGATGGATTCAGGACCTCAAATTCTAATGATAGCCCAAACAAAATAATAGAAAGGATATAATATTATTAAATATAATTATTTAATGTAATACAATAATGTAATTATTATTCATAGAAATTAATGTAAAATTTTTCTCAGAGTAAAATTAAAATAATTTCAAATGTATATAGTGAGAAGAAATTCTGAATTCACAGTATACAGGCAAAGAACTAGGAAGTTCTGGATAAAAGCAGGCTCAGGTGTGACGAGTGTTCCAATGCAATACCTTATTAGTAAGGTTCATCCCATCCTCAGTTCACCCAGGTATCACATATCCAGAATCATGACTTCAGTTTTGTAAAATAGCTTAAGTGGGCTCTTGAGGAATTGGTATGCATCTGTGGTGATGGATCTGGTAGCTATGATCTTTGAAGACTGTTTCAAAAATTTTTGTTATTACTTCGGCCAAGAGCAAAGTAAAGTAGTTATTCATAGCTATTTTCAAATATTTTAAATGCTCTCGGCTCAAAGACGGAAGAAACCAGTTGTGGGGAATTGTTTTCCATATCAGTGCTAGCCCTGATTGATGGGTAGAGTCACCACGAAGACCGTGCTGAGATCTACACATCTTAATCAGGAATATGTGGGTAGGAAAAAAGAAACAAACATAAAATTAATTGCACGTATCTGCCAAGGCAAGGCCTAAGGTTCATTACACGTGCCTACTCCCATTCACGGGTCTGTAAGAGCAGTGTACTGTCTGTTCTCACAGTGCTAATAAAAACACACCCGAGACTCAGGAATGTATAAAGGAAAGAGGTTTAATGTACTCACAGTTCCAACTGACTAGGGAAGGCTTCACAGCCACTGTAGAAGGCAGAGCAGAAGCAAAGCCACGTCTTACGTCGTGGCAGGCAGGAGAGCGTCTGGGGGGAACTCCCCTTATAAAACCATCACATCCGGTGAGACTTATTCACTACCGCGAGAACAGAGAGACCTGCCCCCGTGATTCAATTATCTCCACCTGGTCTCACCCTTCACAAGTGGGGAGTATTACAATTTAAGGTGAGATTTGGGTGAGGGTGTAGCCAAACCACAACGAGCAGGCACTGTGTACAGAGAGATAGGTTTTGGAATCAGTGTAAAACATCCCCAAATCCCCCCTTCATTTGTATATTTTTAAACAGGTAGATCTGCCCAACAAGGCAACGAAGACTTTATGCAAAAGGCAGGGTCCACTTTGGTTCTTTAAATTAAGTTTCCTTGGGCTGTATAGCCTAGGCCCACTATGTTTTCCATCCTGATGCAAGACTTTTTGACAAAAGCATTTTTTTCCCCAAATTGTGGCTGAGATATTTCGTAGTTTATTTTTAGGGCTACTAGAAAGAATATTATTTCCTGAGATTGTGCTTCAGTTTCACGTGCAACATGAGTCATACTTCCGGCCTGCTAGTTGTCTCCACTGATTCCCAATGTGGGAGAATATGCCTGTATCCTTTTTGAGCATCGCAGCTGGATTGGCTAAGCATGGGAATAGATGAATTTTGACAGACTGAGTACTGAGAATGTCGACTATGGGACAGCCGTAGTTAAGGAAAGGAAAGATGACTTTATATGCCTAATACTCAAGAACTCAACCCATGCTGTGTTTTAGGTCCCTCATCTGGATTCTAAGAAGAAACTTTGAGAGAAAATGGAACGTGCGTGAAAACATCATTGTAAATAGATTTCGAGCAAAGTAATGCAGAGGTGCATCAGAATACGTTGTTATAAAATGTAGCCATCCCCCCATCAACACGATCCTCCTGCACTATTGCCGGGATCTCCCAGAGTTCTGTAAATTGCCAAGGACCTGCTCTAATTTACCCACTGTACTGTGTAATGCGACACATCTCCCCAGGTTGCAGATTAAGCCCTGAGAATGCTGACCGTGGTACCCACTCTCTCAGGCACCTGCTAATTCACCCGGGAGGTTTATGATCCACATGATCCCTTAATTATTTTCTCCTGTTTATCCTCCTTGTTGGTAGTTCACTTAAACCAACAGAGAGCACACCAACTAGAAAGAGGCTGTGGTCTGTGGTCTAGGTTTCCTGTTACAGAATCCCACATTCATATTCTGAAAACATTTTACATCACTTAGAGAACCCAACCTCTGCCCATTTAATTACCTCCTTAATCTCCAGTATTCAAGATATTGGTGATAGAATGAGATATTTCCCACATAAAGGACATTATCTTATTAGATTCTTTTGCTTTTATTTGAAATAAGTTTGCATTTATTGCACTATTAAAACCTATGAGGAGATGAATTGTTCCATAAATACAATATTATGGCTATTTATATGGCTAAAATAGCTGATGACATGATTCAAAATACTGTTTTTAGACTGGAGTTGTTCAGAGTTCTTACAGAATCATATTTGAATATATTCTTCAATTGCCTTGTAAATACAACGTAATTGGAAAGATAAAAATACTTAATAAAACGACTGACTATGATAATGCTTATCTCACAGCACAAAGGTAATGTCAGAGCAGAGAGACTAGCCCCTCATCTTTGCTATTCTGTCTTAAGTATAAAGTATGTTCTGTATGATAGAAAAATTCCCAATGCCAGTCCTCAAATTTTGCAAATGCATCATCAGTGGCTAGGGAATAAATAGCAAAATTATCAGCTGTGTTTTTTCTGTCATGTTTCTGAATATTATTCAATGATATTTCTCTTGTTCCTCAAGAACTATGGTACAGCATTCAGAGGTTAATAAAATACGGTTCTTCTTTTTATTAAATCTGTACTCCGAGGAATAAATAAGGTCAAGACCAAGTAGCATTAATAAAAGTTGAGGATAGATCAGGCACCGTGGCTCATGTCTGTAATCCTAGCACTTTGGGAGGCTGAGGTGGGTGGATCATGAGGTCAGGAGTTGGGAGACCAGCCTGGCCGACATAGTGAAACCCTATCTCTACTAAAAAAAAAAAAAAAAAATTAGCCAGGCATAGTGGTGGGCACCTGTAATCCCAGCTACCCAGGAGGCTGAGACAGGAGAATCGTCTGAACCCGGGACATGGATGTTGCAGTGAGCAGAGATCGTGCCACTGTACTCCATCCTGGGCTACAGTGTGAGACTCTGTATCAAAAAAAAGAAAAAGAAAAATGGAGAACAATAGCAAAAGGGAGATGTAGGCAAAGTACTTGAGAAGTCCTGGTGGGAGTGGGAGCAACTGGAGGCTGACGGAGGAGCAGATGTAATGGAAGCCACCTGGCTTTAGGTGGAATTCCAGCAAGCAGGCATGGGGTAAAGCCATTCCAGAAAGCAAGAGCTGTGAACATGAGCGACAGCGTAGATGCGGACTATGGCCTAGGAAGCCTGACTTGCTTGAAACAAGCAGGTGCTGGGGTGGAACTCTCAATGCCCACATGGTCACGAGAGCCTGGACCAATAGGGCCACCAGATGGTGGAAAAGGTCTGATCATTCTGACACCCACTCTAGGGGAGGCTTTGAGCTGAGTCCTCGTGCACAGAGCATGGTGCTGCACTCAGAACTCACAGTCCAACCATGGAGGTGAATCGGTAGGAAAAATCATAATGCCACCTGCTGAATCCCAAACAAAACACAGTAGAAAATAGGAGGCTGGGTGCTTTAAATAGGCAGTACCAAAGATAGGCTCTGCTTTTGTAGGAAAAAGCCCGAAGCAAGGGAGAACTTTGCTTCTTGTAGGAATGAGCAGCACTTCCTTTGGGGTTGGTGCAGGTTGCACATGTGGGGCAGAGTTGGACTGAGGTTAGAGGGACAGGAAGATGTGGCATCGGCAGGCAGACTGCAGAGGAAGCTTCAGCCCAATGAGGCAGGACAGGCCCAGGGAAGCAGGTGGAAAATGTGGTTTATTCAGGAACTACATCAAGACGAGGAACAGATGAAAGATTTCTGAAAGCCCCAAAGACAGTTCAAATCACTGGCCCTGGCTTGAGGTTTTCTTCAAACCAAATATGGTTTAAAAGAGCTGTCATTCAGTAAGGTGTGTTAAGCAGAGATTTGGCCAAATGGATTTGTGACAGAGGACTTGGGCCTATGCTTGATGCTGTCACGAACGGCACAGCGTTTTATGCTCTACAAGCCCAATACCTCCATGCCTTGGACAAATTCCGCACACTCTCTGTGACACCACGCAAATCTATGCATAGGCAAAGTCACTCAGTGTTGTCCCTAGAAATTGCACTGGGGGGGGAAGAAACCTCATTTATTAGTATTCAAATGTGATTTTTTAGCATATGCAGATCTAGAGAATTAAATACGTCCATTGATGTTTACTGCTAATCATGATTTTTCCTGCGTATATGTGAATCTGATCCACCTGACATTTTATGACCATGTGTTAATACTCAAGAACAGTTTGCAAATTCGCTTTGGAGTCTACTGCCCAAATAACTCTGACTTTAGCCCAAAGACCGTGTGATTGCACGGAATGGATAGAATAAAGCATACTGTATCCCCCTACAGGCACAGGATATTTGTAATGTATTTTATTTTCAGCAATAAGTACCAATAATCACAAAGCAAATACCGAGGTTGAATATTTGGTTTATAGATTTTCTAAAAATGGATTCAGTTCTAATCCCCAGACTAATATTTAGTATTTGTACTGCTACAGACTTGCACATTGAAGAGCTAACCTTCAAGCAGGTCCTTCTAGAGGGAAAATGCACATGTGGGAGACCCTGTGAGAGGAGAGAGATCCCACAGTTCCAATGGAACATGCCAACAACAGCCCTGAGAATGCAGGGCTCTAGGTCTGTCCCATGCCACGGGAGACTTGGTGGCACCATTTCCACTGGTATAGGGGGTTTCTGTGGGATAAGTGAAACAGTGGAACTTTGTTAAATTTCCAAATCGAGGAAGCCATTTCTAAAATCACGCAGGTCTGGGTACTTGTCAGAGACTCTCACCTGCTTTACTTGCATTTGAGGTGTTCATTGCGTGCATGTGTGAATGTTAAGGTAAATCTGCTAACGAGCACCTCAGGTCTCTTTCAGGGTCCACCTGTGTCAGTCACTCAGAAAGTCACCAATAACAATCAGTGTGGTGGTTTTAGGTTGCAAACCGAATGGCTTTTTTCAGTATCAAAAGCAAGTGCTGAAAAACAGCATGGATAGCATAAACAATGCCAAATCCTGCATGCAGATAAGATTCCTCCTCTAAAACCACATTCCAGAAAACACAGGTCACCCAGGGGGGCATGCCAGGACCCTGAGGGCACCGGGTTTCTTCAGGAATCAATTTCTGAATGTTCACTCCACTGGAAAGAAACACACAAAACAACCGTTTGTTCTCTCAGCAAGGTTTTTTTAACTTACACTAAAACACATGTGCAGTGGAATTTAGATGCAATTCTAGAAACCAGGCTCTGAGAGGCTGACCTTTCGGGGGGCCCCTGCTCTCCTCTGTTAAGTTCTATGAACTGCACGTGTACGGCCTTCCCTAGTCGAAGTCAAAGTTAATGGAGTGAGTGATGTCCCCTGTGTCTGTCGCTCATGAACCTCAGACTAAACTGAACTCACAGGTGGAATTAGGCCACTTTCCGCCCTCCTGTGTGCTCTGGCACAAAGGTAGTTTGCAGGCAAACCTTGACCAATCAAGAAATTAGGCCTTTCCTCCTTCTGGAGCCTTCTTCCTGACATTTTGCTTGAGACGTACACTATTTCTTTGCTATGAAAATAGACTCAATATTCCATCCATCTTGCTTGCAGTCTGCGCTTTGGTACTACTTTTATAAATGACAAACACTCTAAATTTTAAATTGGCTTTATGTTTTCAGCTGGCCACTGCGGTTCCCCAGACCCAATTGTGAACGGTCATATTAGTGGAGATGGCTTCAGTTACAGGGACACGGTGGTTTACCAGTGTAATCCTGGTTTCCGGCTTGTTGGAACTTCCGTGAGGATATGCCTGCAAGACCACAAGTGGTCTGGACAAACGCCTGTCTGTGTCCGTAAGTGCACTCTTTGTGGACGAATTCATCAGATGCTTCCTTTTGCCACAGTCTCTTCTGCTGTTAGGTCACAATACACACCCATGTAATCTTCACTGTGAAACAGAAAAGCAAACTTTCAATTTTGCCTGTACAAAGTAAGTTAACAGGAGAACTGTCACATTCACTGCCTTTTCTTTTCATCTCCTTCCCTTTTTCTTTCCTGCAAACTCCTTTTCCAGACTCCACGCTTAATTTGCTCATTAATTCATTTTAAATGGCTCCCTGACCAAGTGGTGTCATGGATTCCTCCTCCCTGATTTTATCACAGGATAAACTGGGTGGAGAGAAATGTTAATTGTCGGAGGGTGGAGGTGAAGAGTCTGGGTCTGTGGGCAGCTCTGAGGTCCTAGAGACAGCGGCACTCCCTTCTTTATCCGTGTTGCATATATTTTTGTCACTGTTTTATCAGGAATATAGGGAGTTTCGTAAGCACACTTTCTTTTACTAGAAAGAGATAAAATTGGCTGGGTGTGGTGGCTCATGTCTGTAATCCCAGCACTTTGGGAGGTCGAGGCAGGTGGACCACCTGAGGTCAGGAGTTCAAGACCAGCCTGGTCAACATGGTGAGACCCCATCTCTACTAAAATACAAAAATTAGCTGGGCATGGCAGTGGGCTTCTGTAATCCCAGCTAGTAGGAGGGGCTGAGGCAGGAGAATTGCTTGAACTCAGGAGATGGAGGTTACAGTGAGCCGAAATTGTACCACTGCACTCTAGCTGGGGTGACAGCGCGAGACTCCATCTCAAAAAAAAAAAGGAAAAGAAAGCAGTAACATTACATGTAATGATCAATCTTGAACTATATAACTTCAGAGATATTGACCAGTATTTTTAGAGTGATACACTCTAACTTTATTGCCCAATTTCACTTAAACCCATTGTTTGTTAATATATTCTATATTTTCCTATGAATTAGGCAAAAGAAATGTTGACAAACTATCCAAGAGTGACAAGAATTATCTGTAATAGTGTCTTGAAAAATGTACGAAGTTCAAGGGTGAAAGCTTTACTTAGAGGAAAAAAGTTGTTGACAAGATAAATGAGGAAGAAAACACCAGTTTTATGAATGTACTGTGTTTCTCTTGAAAGGGCGAATGATGGATATATCTCCCTGATCTGCCTTCCTGTTTTCTGGGGCATGACATAATGACAGTTCACTGCATTTCAGAGGATCATGCAAAAGAGATTGTCAACAAAAATATGACCTGAGTGTGCATAGTTATTTTGCTAATTTCATGACGTTTAAATTGATATTGCACTAATTTATACATGGACAATTTAAAGTATCAAACAAATCCCCATAATGTCTCAAAAGGAGGGTTTCACAAACTGAGCTGGTGTGTATAGAGAAAATACTCAAAACTCATGACTGATAGAAGAATTTTTAGCATCTCTTCTTTTTCACTGCTTCATTTTCAAATCATTTGGTATTCTGTCATGATTCAAGAGAGAAATAATGATTGCGATGATGAGGAAAGTGTGTTTGGCAGGTGTTTGTTATTTTCCACAATTATATTAAAAGCCTGTAGGGTCAGCCTGTGGTTCTAGCTTCCAATATTCCCTTTTGAATATAAATACCATCTATAAACTGTCTGATTAGTGGAAAACCTCCCATCCATGCAGTTAGTATGCCTGCGTGTTTCTTAGTAAATAATCCCAAGGGAAGGGATGACATGTGCAATATTTAACAATGATGTTGACCTGTCTCTCTACAGCCATCACATGTGGTCACCCTGGAAACCCCGCCCACGGGTTCACCAATGGCAGTGAGTTCAACCTGAACGACGTGGTAAATTTCACCTGCAACACAGGCTTTTTGCTGCAAGGTGCGTCCAGAGCCCAGTGTCGGAGCAATGGCCAGTGGAGTAGCCCTCTGCCCACGTGTCGAGGTAGGAAAAATGTCCAGGAATGAACCCTTTGCTCCAAGAGTGTTCTAGGCTGCCCAGTAACACCGAACAGCCTGTCTCCATGAATCAAGGGCAAAGTATAAAGAGTTCCGCAGGGCCGGGCGCGGTGGCCCACTCCTGTAATCCCAGCACTTTGGGAGGCTGAGGCGGGCAGATCACGAGGTCAGGAGATGGAGACCATCCTGGCCAACATGGCGAAACCCCATTCTACTAAAAATACAAAAATTAACTGCGCGTGGTGGAGCATGACTATAAGCCCAGCTACTCGGGAGACTGAGGCAGGAGAATCACTTGAACCGGAGAGTCTGAGGTTGCAGTGAGCTGAGATCAAGCCACTGTACTCCAGCATGGCAACAAAGCAAGGCTCTCTCTCAAAAAAAAAAAAAAAGGAAGAGCCGAGCTCACAAAACAGACACAGGAGCCCACCTGCAGAGTAGCCAAGCTCCCCCTCCGCTGAGCTGAGCACTGGACCCCTGAGGGAAAGGTGACAGCCCTC